>CM051275.1:37833536-37874165 GCA_027921565.1 Artemia sinica | reverse complement strand
TTTGAACAAGTAGGGGGAGGGGATACATCATTCACAGACTTTCAACTGTCCCAATACAATATTGAATAATATAGTTGTTTCTCACTGCAACATTTGGGGATCCCTTAATTCACTAATGGCGGGGGAAAATTTTGTTTGACCAGTAGAGAGTGTGCATGCATATGTAGATAAAATTCGTGCATACTGGAGGAAACAAATTCAATGTGGGGGGTTAGGATTCAAGCAGGTTTCTATTGTTTTAAGGTTTTTTATGAATGAAGGGAAAAAAGTGAGGTTACTATCATTTTATACATTCCCGAGATGCTCGTATAAATTTATCCAAATTTAGAAAATTTTGAGGGAGTTTTTTAGTGAGTGGGTAGGACCAATTATTGCGCATTCGAGAACTATAACGAAAATGGCAGTGGGTTGTAGTTTATCATTGAAAATTTAAGCGAAATATATGTAATTTAAGAAAGATTATTTTAAGAGGGGGGCAACATAGGGACACGGTGCCGTTAAAATACAATCAGATCTAGGAGGGTTGTAAAGGTGTCAGAGCAGAAGATCCGTTTTGAAACAGATCAAAAGTGTCTTTCAAGTATGCTGTCCCAATCAGCCTTGTCAGCCTCTAGCAGATGGACGCTACCAAGGAAGAAATTAGATCACTGGGCTGTACATGGGAAGGACGGGTCCAATTTCCCAGTTGTAGATTTTCTTGCTTAGAAGGAAACTAACCCAGTAAAGCTAGAATCCATTGACATGTTTGAAAGGGCCAATGCTCATTTAAATCATCGGCGTTTACTGGTGGTACAATACGACAACAGAATTTGCAAGATGGGGCTTACGTTCAAAAAAAGAAGGGGGTGGTCTTCCCCGTATAAGTGGCCCGTCAGTTGAGTTTGGTTAAAAAACTGGGTTTGGTTGCGTTACACGCCACCTAGTCAAACGAAAACGCAATCGGACATTTTAAAACCCTATCAACTGACATAGTAGAGTTCTGGGGGAGTTGGTAAGCATTAGGGGGACCACGTTTCTACTGTCCAACATGATTGTCACAGATTCCGTAGTGATATGAAACTACTGGGAATCCATATGAGACCATTGTAGACAGCATGGATATCAGGACAGTAGGAAACGGTTTCAGGGGGATAGGGCCATTCTACGTTTTAAAAATTTTCCAAAATACCCTTCTCAAGCAAACAAAAATATCTTTAGATCTGCGAAGCTAAAGCTGGTGGAGGGTGAATGATCCCCCAATAGCACAAAAACGTATCAAAGAACCATCCCGGCCATTGCCGTGTCCTACGCCCACGCGCAAAGAGACAATTCTTAATACCATGCGATTGTAAGAAAGTAGTAGAAACATTGGATGAGGGCGATGGAAAGTGCATGGTCAAGGCATTGGACTAAACTGATTGGCACGGCTAATAAGGGTGCTATTTCTCGTTTGAAGAAATACGCATCTATCCAATGGTGCTGTATGCAAGAGGATAGTTCTCTCGATTAAAAATCAAAAAAAATATGTTGGGTATGCAAGGGGGAGTTTGTAGAGGAGGAATAAGGCGGACTAAAGGGAAAAAGAGGGGGGAGGGGGAAAGTCAGAGACCACGACCACTGTGGCAGAAATATCTAGGGGGGTAGTAATTTTAGGGGAGTAGCACATCAAGCGTGTAATTTAAAGTTAGCAACAGTTTTTTATCTGTTTTATTCATTAACTCTAACTATGACTTACAAATTTATTTTTACCCAGCACTGGCATGGCAAACGTAATGCACCGGGAGGGAGGGGGAGTAGTAGTAGTCCCTGGAGTAGATAAATTCATTTACCTACAAACATCATTCCCAACATTCAGTGCCGCTGAGAGAGTGTGTTGCTTCTCGAACCTAGTGAATGTGTGGCCAGGTTAGTGGATATTGAAGGCGTACGGTGCTGGAAATAAAATTAGGTTTTTTAAGATTGCATTTAGTTTTTTTTTTTCGACCTTTTTTTTCGTTTTCGTATTTTCGCCAAAATCCCTTAGTCCAACTAATTTCCAAGTGAGAAAAGAAGCGACACATTTTTGAATCAATCATTTCCCTTTTCCCTGCCTTAATAAACAGCACTTTCCAGTACAGTGAAACATGTATGACTTATTAACCAGCAAAGGTGTATATGCATATGATATACTGTTTTGGCGCTCGCTTAAGCGAGGAGGAAAACTACCTCCAATTGAAGCTTTTCACAATTCACTCACCAAAGTTGAATGCCACAGTCGAGAGTAAGAGTTTGCCAAGAAGGTGTGGGACTAAGGGGGATTGTAAAAATGGGTGGGATTATTGTAGACTGTACTTGGCAGTGACGTTCTAACTATGTTGGATATATTCTGTAAGAATACAGACAGATCTATTCAGAGTTTGGACTAGATATAGGATACTATTTTTCTACACCACATTTAGTAAGGATTTAATTTTAAACATTAGAAGGGAGGAATAGGCCTATCACGGATGCTAGACCAACACTTTTTGTAGAGAGTTCAATGTGGGAGGTTATGTTTTTCACGGGGACCGGGTCTTTCAACCCGATCCGAGCGGCAAAAGCCACCGGGGTAAAGTCAAATGCAGATGTCTTGGACATAACTCGTTGTACCCCTCGGCAATTTGTCCCACTACTCTTTGCCGTTTGGGAACACTATCAAATGGCTTGAGAATCCTTGTGAGTTCCCCGGACATTAACACGTCGAGGACAACGGGCACCAAGGATCGTTTTGGAAAATTGACGGTAACATTCACTGGCCCTTCACGACTCAGTCAAAGATTTTGTTTTTCCCTGATATCAATTCGAACCAGTGACCAGGATCGTTGAGCCCCTACAATCGGTCATTGGTGAGATATGGGGAGCATTGACTCCCTCTAAACCAGGGTGGGGGGGGAACTGATGCGATTTGGACCCTAAGGAGAATATCGTTGTCTCACCATGTGCTTTTGCACTGGATGGTGAACAATGGCTCAAATCCACCAAAATACATAGGGTCCTTCAGTTCATCAGAAACCGTATTTGAAAAACGGTTTATCGTATTTTTGTCGAATAAACGTGCTTAGGGCAAATTTCAAAGGTGGAGAAGGAATTGTACAAGCTCATTCTGAATTCAGCGTTTGGCAAAAATGTACGAAAGCGTACCGTAACAGATCTCCGCTGTGAAGTCGTGAAGGACCCCTCTAGAGTGTGAGCACGAAAATTATGCCGACCTAATTTCACACTTCACGAGCATAGAAGCCGGCTGGTTCTTCTACACAGGAAAAAGCGAAATGTAGTACTGAACAAGAATATCGCAGGAGGTAGTCAGTACTAGAAATTTCAAAAAAGTCATGTGTCGTTCTTGTTACAATGTGTGCAAAGGTGCAATGGCCACGGGAGGCGGGAGGTACAAGTTTATATGGGGCATACCGATTCTCTACTGCTAAAAGTAAAACCTGAAGATTTTATTGGGTGATTTGCCAAAATGGGGTGCACATCAGCTCGCGGCTGGATTTCACAAATGGATCCATCCCTCTACCCCGAGCTGGTGAAAAACGTCAAGCCCCACCCAACTATTAAAATTAAAATCTGAAACGGGGAAGTGATTGATATCTAGGGGGGTGTTCGGGTCCCAAAGTTATGCGTGGAAACACATGTGGGGATTGAAAAGACACATGTAAGGGGTGACCTACAACACTTTGTAAAGAGCAATTTTAACATGGAGCGCTATACAAAGACTGGGAGAAGGAGCCTAGTGGGGCCCCAACGGAGCACAAGTGCTTGCAAATTCGCTCTCTACAGTATAGAAATTATACCGTGAGAGTTAGAAAAAAAAAGCAATTGTCCGTGTATATCTGACAAGGTCTAGTGCTCGAGAAACGGTTTCCTTGTGAGTGTCCTGCCACATGGCCACTATCGTATTTCAGATCGAGTTGAATGGGCGACTATCGTAATCAACTTGGTCTGGATAAACTAATCCTAACCAAACTGAACCGCCCAACCCATTCATTGAATTAACTAAACCCATATCACTACCTTAACACTAACCCATAGCAGTTGGACACAATATTTTTTCCATCGCGGCTCCAGGGGGGTGGGGGAGCCTTCCAAGGCCGTTCCCGGCGGTGGGGCCACCAATCCCTCTACTGTTCAACTGTGCTAGTCCAAGTGTATTTTATTGTATAGAAAGTGTTGTATAGAAAGTGTGGTAGATGGACAAAGGTTGGTACAAAAGTGCTGTAGATGGACAAAGGGTTGTACAAATAAGTGTTTAACGCATAAGTGTGACAAAAAGTGTATATCATTGTTCAATGTGAAGAAGTGTTTATCGTAATAAATGTTGCATGAAATATTGGTTTTGTTGTTCTTGGAATAGACGAGGAAAATTATACTTATTATTTGACACATATTGATTTACAGTTAGTCCTAGTCCGACTGATGTCAACAGCATGTATCATTTAAAACACCCTTCGATCGTTTCTGTGTGACCATCAATGTCGGGGAAAACAACGCTTTTAGCTAGAATAATCAAAATTGCGATAAAATGTTTTGGAAAAACCGAAAAAAATTACTATTGCTATTATTTTGTGTATTTGGCAAGAATCCATGATAAAATAAAAGGCTAGTGCCACAACCATACCAATACAATCATAAGCGGACCTGATGTTTCAATAGTATGAACCGAATCATGGCTGATTATTGATGATTTGGCTGAATCCATGAACAGTTCTACAGGAAATGCTGCAATGTTTCACTGTCCGATCTCATCACGAAAACATTTCCATAACCCTAGTTTACACAATCTGTTCATCAGAGCAATGTATGCGACGAACCTTGCTTTGAATTGAACTAAATATATATCTCTATCGAGGCGTTCGTGATCTAGCTCGCTTCATAACTCTCAAATAAACAGATCTACCCCGGCACTCCAAAATTTCTGTTGTCAGCGTACACTCAAGCGGACTAGCAACCCCTACGGTTCATTTATTGGATCTTAATCAGAGCACACCGAGGATCTTCGGGTAGTCACCGGACATTTTCGACAATGAAATTACAGTATATCTTCCGGTGGACCTAGTAGAACAGGCTATTAGTCGCTGTCCATGACACTGAGAAAACTACACGAACAACGGATTTATTTTCCGTGTTAAGCCACTCAAAAAACCCTCCGCTTAGGAAGGACTATACTCCCACCATGTGTCGACACTGCTTTCATTAATCTACTATCTGAACTTTGTCATTCTAAATTTAATGAGGGCAATGTTCAACTGCCAGAAGGGGTTAGAAAAGACAAAGAACATCGTTCCACTGTACGTGCCTTGGCTGAAAATAAGGGAAACAAATTTAAAGAAAACGACTCCTTAAGCAGGTGGTAGCTTTTTCACACTTTTACTACCGATAATCGCAGGACTTGTAAACAGTTTTTCTCTAGATGGCAAAACCCTATAAATTGACAACCTTTTGACACTTGTCCTCTCGCACCATCTCTTTTGTTCCAATACGAGACACCATATTTGTAAGAGCAATCTTAACACAAAATTCATTAATGATGAGAATATTGTCTGATGATAAAAAACTATACTTTTTACTTTCTAAGTATGCCATTGCGTCCTATGGACTAAACATAAGAACCATTTCGCGAGGGGACCCATCGCCGATCCCTCTAAACAAGAAGCATCTCAAGATTCGGCACAATCAACAAGGGAGAAGGAATTGAATTCGATTGTATTGAAAATTGGGGGAACCTATTGCCACTGTCCTCTCGAGAACGATAAAAAGTAAAGAGTATTATCTTATCTCGTGTTGCGCATCTGGTGATCAAGTTCAAGTCACAGCATCAGCATAGGGAACGACCTTATAATTCGGGGAAAAAAGTTATAATCTTAGTTTGAGTTTAATTTGTGATATGGTGACGAAAGTCGTAAAGGACCCTTTATCCTTTGACGACTAATCTGATCACCTTCTAAGTGTACAAACTCCCCAAAAGTTATTGGCAATAAGCAAATTCTAAAGAATTAAATGAACATCCAACAACACCATTTAAAAAAGAAGAGAAGAAGAAGATACTAGCAACCACTGATTTTACAAACACCTGTGGCCTGCTAGTCAAAAGCGAGACGAATGATTCTGCCCCTCCAGTAGTGCAAAAGGGGAGTGGACATACACTACTGTGTTACGTCAAAATGGATGAAGTTTTGAAATGCGTGTATATGCAAAATGTTGGTTGAAGCGGGAAGTTACAGTCTCCCAAAAAACGCCTTTCAAAAGTCTCCGGCACACATTGAAAAAATGTTAAAAGGTATCTAGAAAATGAACCAAGTTACACATTACATCGGAATCATAGACTTCGCAGTAAACAATATCGTCAAAACTAAAGCCTTTTTCCCTATGCATCTAATTCAAATGGGATCTTTAACTTTGACGCAGTTCAACGACGATCACAATACACCCTACAAATATATTCTAGTGGCAATCAGTATCTTTAGTCGCTATGGCTATGCCATTCCACTGCCGATCAAAGAGAAGGTGTTGAAGTTGCTCGGGCCATGGAAAGTATCTTTGAGAGATGCCTATAGAAAAATTCAAACAGGATCGTGGCAGTGAATTTTTTAACCCTCATGTGCAAAACGGTTCTTTTGAAATATAATTACGGACACTTATCATAGTCACAGTCCGATAAAGGCTGCATTGCCGAAACGATATAAGAACGATTCGTCTATTAATTTCAAAGATATTGTACACTGCAAAATACATCTGCTTTTATCACGATTTAGATAAAATATGCCAGATATAACAACCATCGACCCCACGATCTCTGTCAACTTAGCCCTCGGGATGTTCAATACAGTGAGCAACATTTGATGCTTTTCTAAAGCAATACTCCAATGGGCGATGAGAAGAAAAAGAAGAAGAAATTCAAGTGTTGGGGATACTGTTCGAAATTAAGGAACCACTAATAATTTTTGAAAAGGAGGAAATCTATTTTGGAAGCACCGAACTTTTTTTAAGTGTCCAAAATCCTAGACACCATACCACAGAAATTTATCGGCTACGAGATACCAAGATGATGCAATTCCTCCCCCCGGTGGTTTTTATGAATATGAACTGCCCAAAAAAGTTAGAAAAAAAACTAGTGAAATTTATCAATTGAAAAGAATTAAAGAGTAGTACTAGTAGGGGCAAAGAAGCAGTTGCTTGTTCCGCTGGCTAGGATACAACTCGGAATTTTGATTATTGGGGCAGTGCCTGAGATATAACAAAGCCCAATGATTTCTATGTGATTTTCAGTCCGATGTTTGATCCTCTCTACAATGACTTGAATAAAAACAAGTTATTTTGGACAAAAAAAAAAAAACAAAAAACAACTCTCCCCCACCCATCAAATTCAACGGAAAGATGAAGTGCTCTTGTCGACTGATTCTCAAAAATAACTATGACATCTGAGAAGGATCGTAAAATATGAAAATAAAAATTAGACCTATGATTGGCCACACCACCAGGTGATCAAGAACAATTCAAAAAATCATTGTGGATTATCCATATAGGAATTACCCTACGAGGGAACTACCTGTATGAATGATTTATGTCGTACTATTAATAAAAGAATTTCCGCTCGGAAAAAAGGAGCTTTTCATTTCAACTATTCAAAGGAGGAGGGACAAGACGACATTTAGTTAACTATTGCCAGTGAAAAAGATTATTCTCAATGATAACCTAAGGGGCGTTTCTCGGCTTAAGCTCATATAGTCCAATGGTTAAAAAGTGCCGGACAACACTAATTTCATTTTTGCCGGACTACCGCCTGCCTTCCCCAAAGGACACTTGTATATTTCTCTGTGCTTCATTTGTGGAAAATCTCGGGTGGAATTCCAATGTTCCCCTCCTACGAGTTCTGAACGAAAAAACCAATCAAGAACATATTCATCACTACAATTGATAAAGCATCTTCAGTATATTCAGTAAACACTCCATTTGAACTCTGTCAGTTAACATTAAGAACTGAATGGGTGCATCAATAGCAATTTCAAAAGTTTGGCTGTGATTACTGTCATTTCGACCATCGTTCAACAGAAGATGTCTAATAGAAAAGTGTATTCACTATGTCCTGATATTGGACTGCTATGTTAATACTCTTGGCCAGAAACAGGGCAATGGAATGGACTATTACAAGGGTCGGTCGTCAATGCTGGGCTATGGGGTCTTGGTTAGCTGGTTGTGCTAAGTGTTTCGCTCTTCACTAACATGGCTAGAAAATATCTTGTACCGGCTGCGACAGATTTTGCATCCTCTACACTATACGATTGGGCTCTGGCAAGGATTTTAAAAAAAGTGCTCGGAAAACTTAGGTCCAGTGCGGAACCTTGGCGAGAAATTAAAGCAAAATGGTAAAGGTTAAAAAGGTAAAGAAACAACGCCATCACTCATCAGCTCTACTCAGGACGGAACGAAAGACATCCCTTTTGTCAAAGAAAGAAGGAAAAAACCGATACGGAGTGTAACAGAAGCCCCACAGGAAGAAAATTGTTAGATCGAAAACTTGATTCTTCTCTTAAGCTGTCCTACCTGCCGCATAAGGATTCTCAACCTTCAAATCACCGCCTCATGGGAATCTATACTTTTGCCGAAAATGTTGAGTGAGTGTCCAGCATGGATATATGAACAATTTTATCCACTACCAACCCCTCTCGATATATCCCTTTCAAATTTATTCCAATGAAGACTACTTTAGGACATGTCTTCAAACATTATAGATTTGCAAATGAAAAGTCGGAAAACTGATAATACAAATGCCGATTCGGGCGATGGAATATCCTAGGAAAAATTGTATATACATAATTTATGTTCGTCAAATTAGTGTCTAATCAACGGCCCGGCTGTGGTGAGCACAAGCAACAATTCTCAAACTATGCAAGCTATATGCAATCATTGCTGATGACACCCAAGTCATACAGGAATTGAGAGGCGCCTCCATGGATATGAATATATTACTAATATTGATAGTACAGATGCGCTTAAAAAATGCTACAAATAGTGAATTACATCTAGTGGAAAAATATATCATGAATATTTAATATACCTCAATGGGCTACCGCCCAATGGTAAAGTGGATATAAAATTGACGCTTGCAACATCTAATTTCATATGAGAAAGGGGGAACTGCCCGCCAATCCCGATGTAAGTCTCTCCTCACTTCTCAGTCAACTTACATTCATGTATCAGCAACAGCAGGTTATGAGTTCTAGTTGCTTTGGGCCGTGGGAAAAGACTGAGAGCCAATGTAAATACTAATTAAACTACTATTGTTCACTATCATGACAACTCACCAAATCAACGTCATATTAGTCAGTGGGCTCGACGCACCTTCACTCGACATCATGTTCCTTTATCAATGAGCGAAATCCCCTCCGAAAGTTGGCTTTAGATGCCATTTGTAAAAGAGCTCCTAGTGCAAATAGGAATCATGAACTGTAATTGCCGCGACATACATTCTAGATGTTTGGACTTATCATCTATCTTGTGTGCAAAGTAAATGGTATCCCCACTCTAACAATCTATCTTTTGCTCAAATCTTATAGAGACATTGTCTACTAGTTGACCATAAAAGGCAACCCCTAGGATCATTGATTCGCAACATATTTGAAAATGGTATAGAACCGAAGATAGTGTTGGCTAAAACACATGGTAGCATTGTATTGGATTTGTCTGGCACACGAGGATATGAGTATTGTACGTAACGGGGGACTGTACGTTTAGAGTGTACATTTGCCGACCCATTGGCATGAGATTATTAGCCCTACAGATCTCACTAAATCAATTATGAAACCTATTGGGAAATCACTAAACACCAGAAAGGCAAGTGTTCGAACTAAGACTTGGCGCCATGAATCCACCAGTCAAAATTAATCAGTGTATTTAATATGGACCCCTACATGTCCCCAGTACAAATCCTATTGTCTTACCCTCAGGACTATCTAAGTAAAAATGCCCAAAGGTGCGAAACAATACCCTTGATTATTGTTAATAGGCAAGTCCATCGACTGTGCTGACAGCGTTCATTGGCCTGTGCAGTTAAGCTTTCAAAACAGTGAAAGGGTATCGGAATTTTTATGCAATACCTCTTGGTCGACCATATTACATTCTTAACAGCGCCAACATCATCACAACCTATATTGAGAAACAAGTGGGGAAAAACAACTATTCATTCAACATCGAAAGCGGGGTGTCAGGAATCTAACGACTAAGAAGGCTGTGGCTACTCCATGCGCCTACTATGATTTGTAGTGTTCCGAGTGGCCGTGGGTTATACTGTACAAACGAAGCGTTTCTCCCATTATCTTATGGTGACCGATCCACCGGATCTGAACGACTTTCTAGTGGAAAATATCCTTACAGAAGTGTATTTAAGATTGATTATCAGTGGCCCTAGAGAGTAAAGTGCTTAAAAAATGTTTGTGAATTTGTTTATTTATAAAAATGTATAACATACGAACATATTTATTTTTAACTCTACACTTTTCGATTTCTTCATCGGTGTAATAGGTAACTGTCCGTGAACTGCACTAATGCTGGTTAAAATCATTTAGGTTCACTGTTAGTATTGATCTTGATATGACTGCAAAGATCAGGGGTCACATTTTCTACAGTAGAGTGTGACTTCATATCTGTCATAATCTCTTTGTAGTTTGTCCAATGATAACTATTTGGCATTCATATATATGCAATTCACGAGATTTCATCAATCTGGTCCTATTTGAAGCAATATCACACTACAGTTTTTTCAAGTGGTGAATCACATTCGGTGCTGCCAAAAATAAAAAATCGCTTGGTTTATAAATTCGCATAGTAGGACCGAGTGTGTCGCACAGCAATGAACCGTCGAAACCAGATTGTCTTAGTTACCAGAGCACGAACCCTGGGCAACAGTTTGAAATCGAAGACCAGATTCCTCTTGCCACGCAGAATAATTTAAATCCACGACGATACCAATCTCGCTAGAAAAATCAACTAAAGATCCCACGTTTTAGGATTCTTTTCCCCAATCAACTAAGCGGGTAAGTAATTCTCACCAGATGATCGGCATTTATCATTGTGACATTTGGAGCATAGGTGCCCGCTAGGTGTGTGATCACACACCATCCTCCAAGACAATGAATTACCTCCTTATAATTTGTACTGCCTATACCTCTATGTATTTGCAAGGATTAAATCATTTACACTTTTCATTATAGTCATCAATAAATTGTTACAACTTCGCACAATTGAAAGAATCCCCAACTGCCACAGAGTGTACATGCACGAATGGTGCATATATAGAACAGTTTGGTTTCTCAGATGTCAACTTGGCTCCCCACAGCTATTTTTTCAACGAAACCTGATCCTCTTCGCGCCAATAAATTCACAACGTGTCGTAAAGGGTGAGAGGATTCGTCTTTGGACTGTTGCCGAAATCCTTTCGGATATTGAGGAGCCAATCGACTATTGGCAATTAAAGTATATAATCCAACGAATATCTATCGATTCTTGACGTGTCGTGATCAAGATATCAATAAATTGGTTATAAGCATTTGAATCACACTTTACAATGATTTGTAAGAGAATAACGTCGAGAAAATCATCATCCAAATCAAATGTTTTTTCCTATAAGAACTACCTGCATCTAACTACTCTCTTTCTCAATTTATCATTTTCAATCCTTTGCACAATCCGACTGCCAACTCTAGACTGAAAAGAAAAGTTGGCTACGGAAACAATAACAAATACTATTTTGTCAGGGATCATAACATCTGCCCATCGAGCGTGTCACTTACAAACAACACATTCGACCCCTTACACCATGTGTTCTTCACCTAATAGACATCTTGTTCAAAACAATAACAACATTTGACGCTTGGCGCTGGGGGGGGGCGTGCCAAAAACAGACGACCTGGAGAAAGGAGGTCATTGACCGATTACGCAATAATTTCTCACTAATAGACTCTAAATAGGCCCCATATAAGAGACCCCATCACGAGTTAACACCCACAAGCCCAATCTCTATCTGGCAAGCAACAAAGGGCGTACCGAACCATCACATAGAAAAGTCGGAAAAGGACAGAAAAAATAATATAATTAAAGATTCGATACGTCTTGCGGCCATGCTAAGAAGACGTCCTGCCCGAAATATTTGAATTATCTAGATACCAGAATGAGGTAGGAAAGAACTTAGATGCCAGCCTGCAAAGCACAAGTAAGTGTGGCCATCCTGCAGCTTCTATTGAAGTAAAAGTGGGTAAAAGAACAATTAGGAAAATAAAGTAATGAATAAATCTGTGATCAAAATTTTGCATGGTTATTGTACTTGAGGTATCATCAGTTTTTTTTCATAAAGAAGAAATATAATTGGCTTAATAAGAATGATTTCAATTTATGGCCACGGATCATAGATACTTTTTTTCATTATTATTTTTATAAGATGCCTATTTTATGATTCTGCAACAAGCATGTTCACTTGAGTCCGCTAAACCTATCTTAGGCTTGTGACTCAGCATTCAAGATAAAATCCTTTTTTTTGGGTGGGGGGGGATGAGGGGCTGGAGTAGGAATACTTACAGAATGCCACAGCATCAGAGTATTGAAAGAGGCCATGTAATTGTTACATACTTCGAAACATTCAGTGACAGGAAACTTTCCCTTAATTAAGATAGGAGTGGCTTCCTCAGTAAAAATTTTTGAGCTGGTGGTCCTCAGTTGTAGATCTTCTAGTTGTCAGGCATTATGCTAGACCTGTTTAATATTTTTCTTGACTATACTAACACAAATTTCTGCTCGAGGACAATCACAAACTGTTTCCGATTGGTACAATCTTGGTACTTCTGCACATTTCTTAAAAGCCGCTGTAAGTTAAAGCACGGTTCTCTTACAACTGAAGTTTGCTCAATCGCTCAACTTACCGAAGGGGTAAAAGTGGCGAGTTGGGCATACCCTGCGTAGCGATCACCCAAGAATATAATATACATTCGCACTGGCGTTTCAGTTCCGTATTACATATGTTTTGATGGAAACATGCCCTGGTTTTTGGAGCACAGCGACAAAAAATAAAATAAAAACAAAATAAAAAAAAGAAACGTGATGTGTCTTGCATGCGTTTCTCATAACGCAGCTTCGATCAAGTTTTAACTGCTTGTTAGAGCTTCTCCGGTTCGAAAATGATAATTTAGTTAATTCTAACAACAGTGGCGAATTGAAATAAAGAACGCGTGATATCTTAGCTGGAAACCGAAGAAAATAACTAGCAGAAATTGAAAATGAATCATGAAGGGTCTGATAGATTAGGGGTTTCAGTCAAAATAAGTGGCGGATTTTCCGAGAGTACAAAATGTAACCGAAATCTAAAGGAACGTGACTTGCTTTATTTACCTACAGAAGCTACAAATAAAAAATTATTTTTGAAATATATTTTTTCTAAATATATTTTTTTTTAATATAATTTGTGTATATGTTTTTTTTGTAAAAATATATCCAAGCGCAAAAACTGCCTCGGCAAAAGCCACTTTTTGTCTGGGTTAGGGGGTTTTGATCCCCCCACCCTAACTCTGAAATGTTTGTCAGACTCTTCAAAAACGTAATACAAGCACTATTTTTTGATCTTTAAAGTTTTTTTTCAAAGAACCCCAAACCCGCCCCCACAAAAAAAAAAAATGCTGAATACGGGCCGTGTTCAAGAGGAGAGGCAAGTCTACAAAAAGACTGGAGATGGACGGGCTGAAATTCTCTGAATATTCAGCCATTAAACAACACTAATTAAAATAAGGATCGCATATAATAACACCTCAGGGGGCACTCTTTAATTATCGCGACACTAAAATCTAAAAAATCTAAATCCAACATGGAAAAAAAAAAGTAAAATCATACATGTAATAAAAAAAATCCAGAAAGACTTTTTGACTGCTATTGTTTTATCATTCACACATAACCCTATATAAGTAGCAATTAATCGCATCTATACATATGTCTGGTAGATGAAAAAAAAAAACTTTCTTAAGTATTTCATTTCCAAACATTCTTATTTTATTTTTCAAAAGATTTCAGATAAGTTTGATAGACAGGGTTGCCGACTTTTTTGCGTCTGTAAATGTGGTCCCCATGAACATACCAAAAGATGTGTCATTTTTAGCTAAAATGTATCCCCATCTTTGAATCATAATGGTTCAAAAACTATAAGGGTTTATATTGAAATTTTTTACCAGTTTGTAGTTATTGACCTTAACGACGCTTATGCTAAACCTTCTTTTAAACCGCGCCAGATTAAAACAAAAATATAATGGAAAAAAGAACGAGAAAATCGCGATATAGAAGAGATTCAAATACAAAACTTGACTTTGTACGAAATGATACGAGACTCGTTATAAACACATGCAGATCCTTTACTTGGAGGAAAAGTTCCATCTTACCTTAACGGCATTTTCTTGCGAAAACCTGGATTATCGTCAAAAAGAAAAAAAATCCAGAAAAAACTAAATGATGGCCATTTGAAAATTTTATTTCGTTTTATGTCATAGAATTTTACAAAATGAATGGCCCCATTTTTCACCCTTTTTATTTCCAAAAATTTCTTAAAATATGTCCCTGTTTTGCCCTTTTATGTCATTGTAGATCCCGGTACACGGACTAGAACAAGAAGAAAAAAACGCAGGAGGTACTCTGCGTTCCAATACGCATAGTTTGATCCGTTTTTTAATCCAGTGCCTCCTTTTCGCCCTTTTATATGCCCTAAGATTTTCTAAAATATGTCACGTTTTTTTAATTGGACTTTTTATATCAGCATGACGTCCCAGCACATGGATATAAAATAGTAAGAAAAATTTTGTCCCATTGCCGCATCAAGAGGATTTTTCCCATGTGCATATGCATTCTTTATTGGAACTAGCTAAAGATAATCCACAAATTGACTGAAACCGATATGTCAAAATTAGTGTAATCTATGAAAAGGCAATGCCTTTCAGTTTTAACTAAAACCTTATGCCGACATTGGAAAATGATCAGGGGGCCGTATCCCAGGATTTATTGATTTAGGGGTGGAGGGTGAGGTTACCCGTTTTTTATACCGTAGGACGTTGTCTCAGACATCCTCGAGCAACACTACGTTAGCTCGACAAGCCGTTAGTCCACCCCTTGCGACGAGAGACGGCGTCCACTAGGCATACTTTTGTATCTAATAAGGGGCATTTTTTTTTTTTTTTTTTTATTTTTTTTTTTTTTTTTTTTTTTTTTACCGTAAACGCAAACAACAGACAAGTATTTACATACGAGTATACATACTACAAATCTAATATTTTTTGGCGCAAGAAAGAAAGCCAAATAGTAGACTAGAAGTAGTCTATATATTTTTTTGTCTTTTTTTTAGCTAAGAAGTAAGGGCGAATATTCTATATAACGAAATCCAGCGACGACGTTTTTCTTCCCATAGCAATCTTGTAGCGTTGTTTGGATTCTGGGTGTGTGTCAAGGGCATATGTCAACGTCCCTATAGGGACTGCAAGGAGGGCTTAATGCCACATCAATCGTTCTTCTCTGCTAGTTGATTTTCTCTCAGCCAGGTTTTGAGCTTCTGAAGCGTTGAGGAAACCTTCTTTCGGTCGAGTAGAGCATTGCTAACATGTAACGTCCCGAAGAAACATCACAGAAGAAGAAAAAACATTTGGAAAAAAAGGTAGCGATCGCATGGCCTTATTGAAAGACACAGCACAAGTAGGCTCTCTGATACCTGGAAACATTCTCCCACTTGATGCGCCATAGCTCAATTCGACTTGCTGTCAGACAGTCTGGCCTCGGGAAGAAGATGTCGCCATAACAATCAAAACGATAAGGACTCCAGGTTTAATGCCTTTCAGATCGACAGAAACAATTTTGGCAGTGAGAATAATGGACGCTGAGATTTGACAGATTTTTGGAAGTTTCTGGTGAAGCACAAATCGTTGTTTCAGCTCGGAAGTGAAGTGGTCCAAATAGTGGTCCCGGAAACGGAATAAAGAGAGAGGTTCTATAGTGGTTGAGAAGGTCTGGATCGTCTGCGTGCATACTCGGGCCACCTATCGTCACTTGGACGAGTCCATCTCCAGTTCCTAAGTCACTGGCAAAACGCTGAGCTTCGTCGAAAATAGACGAGAAAGCAGAGTAGTATTTCCTCGCATTTCCTTTGTTTTTGAAAGGACAGTTTCCACGTGCCTGCATTCGCAGCTGCCAAATCACAGTCAACTGACATGAAGAGTCTTGCACAATGGAAAGCGTAAGGCTGAAAAGCTCTTGACCACATGGAGACACACAAAAAATTGCGACTGGTTCATCGTTGTCCAGCAACTGCGCCGCTTTTTGCAGAAAAAGTTTCTGCATGTCCGTTCTCTTCAAGAGCTTGCCAGGGATCGCAGGATTGGTCGGTACAGCTCAAGAAAACGCACGACTGAATCGTGGCGCTCCACCCATCTTATTTCGCAGAGTACCGGTTTAAAGTATGTTTCCTCGAATCCGGTAGTATTTCGTTGATCTTCTCTTTAAATTTCTGTTAGTCCTGAGTGGGGAAAGTATGGTAAAAAAACTGCAGAATTATGACAAGACACCGAAGAAATGCTTTAAACGCCAGAAGATCATACAGAAGAGCATGACCAAGTTGAGACTGTGCGTGCAACTACAATGGACGTAAAGCGCCTTCCGGATCTACTTTCACATATAACAGCACTGGGACACCCCTAAGATGCCCACTCATCGCTGCTGCACCGTTATATCCCTGACCAACCATCTTGTTCAGATTAAGACCAAGGCTTTCGAGATAATTGCAGGATTGATGAAGCCAGACCTTGCCAGTCAAATCCAGATAACTGCCACGGTAAACACCAAGGAAGTCCTCATGCAAGTTCCCTTTGAAAGTGTAAGCGGACGCAAACAGACAGCTGCTCGGTATTCGAAAAATTCGTCCGCCGTTTCATCAGGCAAGCACCGAAAACGCATGGACTTGCGTTTACTCTTTCCACAAACTAGACTGCTGAAGAAGCTCCCCGGATGCGGCGATAATGCTCCTTTTCTTATTCTGGATGATGGGAGAAAGATATGTTGCATTTCCGGCCGCAGAAAGAAGGTGGTTCTTCAGACATCGTCACGTGGTTCGCCTCCCACGCCCGCACAGTAGTGCTCGGAAGTTTGCATCATTGTGACGAAGGTTCTGGACCCGAGAGACCGAAAAATGGTGGCCGGAATCGTTGGTACCACGAAGGGCAAGTTGTTGTGCCGCCGCACAAACATATCACCGTCTCAACAATTGGTCGCAACCTTCCTGGCGATTTTTCTTGAAACCTAGCGCTTTACCTCGCCGCGTCTAGTTGGTGCACGATATTGTCAGCTGCCTTTTCTCCGAGACAGAAATGAAGTTTTTCCAGCCGATACGATATGCAGTTTCTTTTCTATGAACTGTGCTGTTGGTGAGATGTGAAGACACTCTACTATCGTATCCTTACAGCTCCTGAATGGTTTGGTGACTAGATTCCCCAAGCGCTGGTTTGGTGACTATGACCGGGGGGCTGGGTCTCTGACGAGAAACAGAACGCAAAATCTGCAAAAAACGCAGCGTCACTCAGACGGAGAGTAGGAAAACCAACTGAAAACGAGCGAGCCAAGTGATTAACTGAAACTTCAGCTTCCGTTTTTTCGGATACTGGAAAATAAAATGTGGGAGACATCTGGAGTCCAAGGGCTCTTCAGCAAACGAAGTTTAGGAAATTTGAATCGAGACTCGATGATTTGTTGACAAAACGACCCTACCGATGTCATTTGCAAACAACGACAAAGACTGGGTTGGTGCAATTGTGCGTGTTGCGTCAGTTGGTTGGTTCCAGTGTGCTTGATTTAGAAGCTTCAACGATGGCCTCCAGTGCCCTTCAAGATCCACAGGTGTAGAATGAATGCTCCGCAAGAGACGTTCCCGCCTAATGCCACTGTCAGGAAACATCCCCTGGTCCGCTTCGGGAGCGAAAAAACGACATAATGTTCACACTTCCTCTTCTGTTTGAAAATCGGGTTCAAACACGGTGGTTAACCCCCCCCCCCCCCGTCCCCCCCTGGATAACGGCCTTGCGAATTATAAGAGCTTTATAGAAAAGGGCATAAAACCTTTCTACTGTTCACTTTACATGTAAATATTTCTGTTTATTCTTGACCTGCATAACAGACAAATGGCTAAACCTGGTATATAAAATCAATATTATCTATACAAAACCATGCTTTGATTTTGTATCTAAAATCTCACAGGCCTTTTTTGAAAAAGTATAAAAGAATTTTAAGAGAAAAGTAAGAGAAGGTATTATTTTTCACACAAAAAATCCGAATTCCACGCCGTACCGTTAGTTCAAATTTAGGACGGATGGTACAATTTCCAATACACACCTTACATGCCGCCATTCGCTTCCCAGTCAGAGTTTCCGCCCGTCGAAAAACGAAATCACCGCAGACGATTTTAGGTATTTTTGGTTGATTTAGTGATTCATTCTTTGAATATCTAGCCATTTCATGTGTGACTTAGTGACTTTTTTTGTTTTAACATCCTATACAAAAATCTCTAAAAATAGTGATAAATCCCTAGGGGTGGTACAACACTGTTTACAGGCGGTGCTAGAACGCTAGTCCAAAGTAGTGGTAATGGGAAGGTTCCTGCAAAGGAAAAAAGCAATGCACCAGGTTCGCCCAACTTAGAAACAAGTGTTTTATTGTTCTTAATTTGTGAAATATCAAACAGTTCGTCGCTCGTAATAAAACTGTGAGTACAAAAACAATAGGTAGCTGTAGTTTAGCATTGTACAGTTAGTTAGGTAGAAGTTGTTTCTCCTAGAACTAAAAGGCTACCACAAGATCTCAGCAGAGACTCAATTAAAAGCTACTGCATCTTATAAAATCGTCCAGATAAACTCCATCGTCAAGTGCCATGTGCCATCAAAAATGAACTTTTCGATGGCATATTAGGAAAGCCAGGAAACACATAACGAGTGTTACCATTGTGATCCTCGGACGGTCAAAAACCACTTTAATGGGGGTTTTATAATACTTTACTAATGGGGGTTTACCTAAATGGGGGTTTAGATAATACACTTTACTGGGGTTTATAATACCCCATCTTGTCACTCTAATCCCACCTTCTTAGTAAATGATGAAAAACTGAAAATGGCACTTTGAAAAAAAAATACCAATAAAATACCATTATTTATTTCATTTGATTTGTTATGTGTAAATTACTCAAAAAAAAAGTTATCGATGACAACATACTCCTTGGATCGATTCAGTTGTGACAAGTTGCATATATATCATGGGAATGCTTATGGGATACAAGGATTAAAATTGTTTTTAATGTTCTGTTTTAACAAATACTCCATATGACTTCTTTAGTCTCGTTGCGAAAATAAAAAAATTTTTTTTAACGGTTTATATAGTGTTGTACATTATAAAAATTAAAAACGAGCGAAAATTTAAAAAAAGAAGTTTTTTTCTTACGAAGGTAACAAGCGAAGTTGAAACTTAAAACAAGCTCAAATTATTACTTTGCAGATCACATAAGATTTTATCTACAAATAAACCGACTTCGTGAAATTTTTCTTTCTAGCATCAGTAGAGTTCCAAAAAAACTGGGCGCTTTATGAAAACAACTGAGCTTAAGCTTAAAGTTTTCATTCTTCGAGAAGTGTAATTATGTGTGCTAAAAGTTATTGATATCACGAGTCACGACTGGGTGAAAAAGACTAATAATAAACCTTATAGAATTGCCCATTCTTAACAGGACGTCCTTATTTTTGGGGTTAGTTTTTGTGTTTTCAGTAAAGCCTTAGCTTGTAAAATTCTATAGAGATATTGGAAAATATTACGAGTCAGCTTAATTTGAGCTTAGCGACCCTTGTGAATGTCTATGTCTAAACCTTGTTAAATAAATACAATCATTGCGGTGAGGTCTCTGCGCTTTGTCGCTTTTCAAAAATCGTGTTCACCACACATGGCGAGCAACTACGCGTGGTGGGAGTTCACTAACACGCATGATCATGAGGAGAAATGTGTTTTCGAGAAGAAGTGAGTCTATGTGTAACGCGGAGAAGTGCGCCACGCATTGGCTGATGTGAATGGCACTCGACAAATAGTACACGCGAGAGATAAGGATAGTGGACTAACATCGAGTAAGAAGTTGATATAATTGTAAACTAAAAAGTTGATCAAAAAAATTCTTGAACTAGTTGTAACAAGGGCCAAATACGAAAATTATTAAAGAATAAATAAATACTTTTCCAACATGATAATATTTTTGTGCGTAATTTTTATGTTTTGTTATTCTGATTACCTCTTTTGTGTTTCTTTTGTAGGAGTATAATCTTTTTGGCACTTATACCATTATATGGGCCTTTCTAAAAAGTCGAAGTTTGGTTAATTGCTAATTGAAATAAAATAGGATTAAATATGAGCAAGTAGTTTATAAAACAAATTTGGGCTATATGTTTGGTCGATTAGGGGGGCGGGGTAAAGCACTAGCATGTATTAATACGGTACTGTTTTTGCTTAAAAAAAAAATAAAAGGTACACAACGCAACTATAGACCGTTGAAATGAATGCAGTGATGGAGACCCGTAAGCGGGTAATTGCTATCATAAAATCGGCACTCGAAGAGCGTGGCCCCTGTTCATCATTGAATTTACAATACTTGAAAAACTGTTTTTTTTTTTTGGGGTTAAGAAGGGGGAAGGTACCTAGGTTAGATTACGTATTTAATATATGCCATGATGTTTTACCCCCCACCCCCTAATGTGCAAAATATAGCCCAAATTTGCTTCTAAAACTATTATATATACATCCTATTTTTTTTTGTTAGAATTAAACCAAATTGACTTCTTTAGTGTGTACCATTAAGCAAAACAGTACCTTAAATACGTAACCTAACCTAACCTAGGTACCTTCCCCCCCCCCTAAATCCCAAAAAAAACAATAGTTTAAACATCGTACAATTATTTCGCAATTAAAACCAGGTATGTATTGATATTACTCTATAGCAGTCTCTTGAAACTTAACCCGTCAAAAAAACGGGTTTTTAAAAAAATTCGTGAATGGTTTTCCTTGTAAAGGCCAATATAATGGGAAAGTACCATGTTTTTTTCTGTTTTTTTTCATTATTTTTTACAGGCAGACACAACACCCCCCCCCCCCCCCCAAACTTTCCTTCTGCTTCTCTTTCTGGATTCCTTCATCATTGATTAGCTCAAACCCCCCCCCCCCCCCCATATCTATTTCTTTTATGTAAATTATATTATACCAATTTGTTGGGGATATGGGAATAATGTCCCCAAACAAAATGGGGATGGTATCCCCGCTTTAAGATTTTTATCTCAGGAAAATTGCACTTTTTTTTGATTTTTTTTTACCTAAGGGCTAACAGCTAAGCGCTTTAAAGCTAAAAAAATATTAGATAATGGTGCATTATACCTAACACAGCGGTATAGACTGCCCAAGGAATGCAGACATGGAAACCGTCAAACCGGTATTTGCTATCTAAATTGATCGCAAACAGCGTGGTTTCTCATTGAATTTAACAATATTTAAAACTGTGTTTTTGGGGTTTAGGAGGGGGGAAGGTACTACCTAGGTAAGGTTAGGATACGTAATTTGATATATGCTATACTTTACCCCTACCCCCCAAATGTGCAAATATATCATAGCCCAAATTTGTTTCTAAAAACTATTATATATTCATCCTATTTTATTTTATTTCATTAGCATCAAACCAACACTTGACTTCTTTCAGTGTGTTAGTTATAATGCACCCCAGTACCAAATATTATTCCTTTATTGCTAAGATTTTGGTATAAATAATTTCTTTTAATTTGATCTACAATCAAAATACATTTTAGTTGAAACTTCCTTCTCCTGACTTCTTATTCCGCTGGATTGATATCATATGATATCATTGATATCATTATTCAGACTAGTGCATTATTAGTTTAATAATGTTGGCGCCTGGTCCGTGTGGTTTTTTTTTTACCGTATTTTCATGCAAATTTGATAGAACTTTTATGTATTTGCAGTTCTGGTGAATTTTCATCCCCGAGAAGTGTGAAAAAAATTCCCTATTATGGATTCATACAAACCCCTTTTAAAGTATTTAGAGGCATCTTTTTGAATAATTAGCCTCCTTATTTTTTGAATTTTGACCTCCTCACCCAAAATGTTTTGTATTTGTAATTGCTCTGCTTACGTGCCTGGGTTTGTGGGGGGGGGTGGAGAAACAGAAAACCCTAGCTATAATAAAGTGTCGGAAGATAATTGCAGCAAGTACGCTTCGGTTCTTCGAACTTATATTTCGCCAATATATAATTAGAGAAAACATCGAAACCGGGATAATTGCATTGAAGCTTAGGGCATTGTCAACTGTAATTCAGTGCTTCGAATTCGTACAGATCTTTCTAAACATTTCTAAGCTTTCTAAGTTATTTCTAAGCTTTGTTCATTTACTTTCCGATGTTTCAGTGATGTTGTTTGGTCAAAAAATCCCAGATATTTCGGTCACATATACAGTGACCGTCATCAGTTGTAAAACTCGTCCTCAATAGTTTTACTTCCTGATGACGATCACTGTATATGTGACCGAAATATTGGTATTTTGTGACTTTCTATTACACTGTCTATTGAAAAGGCTGATTTTTTTTTTCTATCCCTATTTTTGAATTTTATTTTTAATTTGTTGTAAAATATTCGATATGTCAAATAAATAGTGTCTCTTGGCGATGACATAACCCACCTAGACCCGCTAGGGGATGGGCCAACCGTGGATCAAGGTTTGTAAAAATCCCCTCAACCCCCAATATAAAAAAAGATTAATTTATTTGAGGAGAATTCCTCCTGTGAAAGCCTCATACAATAACAAAAGAGTAGGCCTAGTACGATTATATTTGTTCGTCCTAATACAGTAAGTCCACTACAACGGCAATTGAATATCCCCCCTGACAGGGTCACTTAGTAGCCCTAACGCTACATAAAAAATTTGTAAAAAACGTGGATTAAAAATGAAGGTACCTTATACAGTATGGCTCATACAAACTTTCTGCATATTTTAAAGGAACTCTACATGCCCCTACCTCTCCCCTTTACAAAATACTGAATGCCCCGTGTTAGCTGAGTGACTTAAGCCGTTAATTTAATTGTGATAAAAATACCCCGAACATATGGCTTGAAATAATAAAAAAAGGCTACCAAAAAAGATGTTTCGCAATAAACCATTAGGCTAAAACATGGTAACAATTATTCACTAAACCTTAGCATGGGACGCTAAACAAAATGCTAAAAATACTCCTTCTACACGCATTGTATACCCCCAACCCAAAACACTGAGATAGTACAGCCTCATAACTACCCGCTATTAGCCTAAGGATTATGGATATGATCATTCCCATACACCGCCTGCTGACATGATGAATTTATTTGCCGATTACGCTGCATAATCTAAGCAACGTTTACTATAACATATTACTATTGAACTATATTACCATTTCGAAATCTCTATATTTTTTTCGAAAGAGCTATATTACTATTTTCAACTTCGAAAAGAAACATTCTAAAAACAGCTCTTTTTAACTTCGGAAAGAACCATTTCGAAGTTGATAGAACGCACAATTTAATATCGACATTTTGCTCTTTGGTGGTTTGATTCGTACCTTTTTACGTCAATTCGGAATAGCAAATCTTGGTTTGTGCCTGGGCCTGGGTTTGGGGGGGGGGAAGAAACGGAAAACCCTAGCTATAATAAATGTTCGGAAGATAATTGCAGCAAGTACGCTTCGTTTCTTCGAACTTATATATTCGAATATATAATTAGAGAATATTCGAAAAGATAATTGCATTGAAGCTAGGGCAATTGTCACCTGTAATTCAGTGCTTCCATTCGAATATCCGTACAGATCTTTCTAAACATTTCTAAGCTTTTCTAAGTTATTTCTAAGCTTGTTCATTTACTTTCCAACCAACTTCCGATGTTTCAGTGATTTTCGGTCAAAAATACCAGATATTTCGGTCACATATACAGTGACGTCATCAGTTGTAAAAACTCGTCCTCAATAGTTTTACTACTGATGAAGATCACTGTATATGTGACCGAAAAATATCTGGTTTTTTGTGAATTTCTATACACTGTCTATTAAAAAACGGATTTTATCCCTATTTTGAACTTTATTTTAATTTGTTTAAAATATTCGAAAAATGTCAAATAAATATGTCTCTTGGGATGACATAAACCCATAGACCCGCTAGGGGATGGGCCACGTGGATCAAGGTTTGTAAAAATCCCTCAACCCCAATATAAAAAAGATAATTATTTGAGAGAATTCCTCTGTGAAGCCTTTACTACAATAACAAAAAGAGTAGGCCTAGTACGATTATATTTGTATTCAATGCTTTTCCTAATACAGTAGTCACTACAACGGCAATTGAATATCCCCCTGACAGGGTCACTTGTAGTCCTAAGCTACATACAAAATTTGTAAAAACGTGGATTAAAATGGAAGGTACCTTTACAGTATGGCTCATACAAACTTTCTGCATATTTTAAAGGAAAACTCTACATGCCCCTACCTCTCCCCTTTACAAAATACTGAATGCCGTGTTAGCTGAGTTAACTAAGCCGTTAATTTTAATTGTGATGAAAACACCCGAACATATGGCTTGAAATAATAAAAAAAAAAAGGCTACCAAAAGATGTTTCGCAATAACCATTAGGCTAAAACACATGGTAACAATTATTCACTAACCTTAGCATGGGAACGCTATACAAAATGCTAAAAATACTCCTTCTACACGCATTGTATGCCCCCAAACGCAAACACTGAGATAGTACAGCCTCATAACTACCCGCTATTAGCCTAATAGGACTATGGATAAGATCATCCCATACCGTCTGCTGACATGATGAATTTATTTACCGATTACGCTGCATCATCTAAAAGCCACATTATTAATAACATATTGCTATTGAACTATAGTACCATTTCGAAATCTCTATATTTTTCAAAGAGCTATATTCCATTATTTTCAACTTGGAAAACGAAAACATCCAAAAACCAGTTCTTTTTAAACTTCGAAAAGAACCATTTCGAAGTTGATAGAACGCCATTTAATATCGACATTTTTGCTTTTTTGTCTCTTCGAGAAACAAACTTTTATTTTAAAGGGTTTTTGGACGTCTAGGTATATGCGACATCATTCATCTGAAAAAATATTTTTCCAAAATTATGGCCCCATCCAAATTTTCCGGAAGTTGTAGTAATGACCTATCTAGGTCCTTTTTTTTCACAAAGGAAAACGAACAATTATCGAACAAATATCACATTATATTACGAACATCTTATCAAAACAAAACCAAGTAGATAGACAGATTAGATCAGTATATTTCAAAAGCCCAAGGGCCAAAAAATAAAAAAAATACACACAAAAAAATTAAAAAAAAATAGGAAATCACAACAGAACAAATTACAAAAGCACACAGAGTTAGAATACAAAGTGAAAAAATAGCACTAAATCTTTAGACAAAACAAAATTATTCTTAGAAACTTTTTTTCTTCTTTCTCTTGTTTACAAATTGTTATTTGTAATTTTCTTACTTATTACAATACCTCTTACAATACTGCTTATGCGCAAGTATTTTGACCTTCAGAGGTCCCTAATTCAGTCAGCACAACAATTTATGAAATATATTAAAATGGCTTGTAGGGGAAAATGAATGTTTACAAAGTGAAATATCTAGATCCAGGGTCATATCCATAATTTTTTTCAGGGGGGGGGGGTCAAAAAACATAAAAACCCATCAAAATTTAGTCCTATATTGTTTTTTTCAGGTTTTTACGAGTCAGGCAAATATTTTCGGGCGGGGGGGGGGTTCAAACTCACTACGCTCTTCCCCTGAATACGGCAACCTTGTCTAGATCGGTTGTCAAACACCAGAAAATGATAATACGGCAATTTTGAGAAAAAAAATTTAAGTACCGTTTTGTTCAAATAAAAATTTAAAGATAAATTTATCTATATAAAAATATACAAATAGTACTCGTTTAGTAATATAAGATTAACAAACTATTCATCTTTGTTTAGTTAAGTAGTTGATTGTCCTGCTCCTGCCATCCTTGAAACGCAAACAAACATCATTAAAACATGAATGTCGTCGAATTACCAAATATTTTGAATTTGCAGCTTGAAAGTATAATTTCTATGTCTACAAGGAAAACAGTGGACTTTTTTTTATGAAGTCAAAAGACGGCAAAATGACGATACGATGTCAAGCTTTTACGAATCGAACGCCTATCGTACTGACAGAGAATCAAATAAAAAGGGCGCGACACTTATCGCGCTTGAATTATCGCACGTTTGAATTAGCGATACTAATTCAAACGTGGGGCCTGGCAGGCTAGATAGGCGATAGGCGTGGCGTTTCTCTTTTCTCGTTAAGGGCGTAAACATTCGAATGAAAGGACAGGTTTTTTTCACAAAAAAGGTAATGTATTCTTGAAAAGCTATTTTAAACCTCTATAGCATGGACACTGCTTGTCAAAGACTTTAAGTAGGATGTTAGGTAAGCTAGTAAGTAAATCGACAGATCTTATATGAAAATATTTGGATATAACGTGAGAATATCTCAAGCCCAAATGTCAGTCTAAAAATACGATCACAATGAGTGTTAACAATAGAAAGAAATTGTACTGTGAAGGCTGGCGTAAAATACGCCCACATTGAATAAATACAGGCTGTAAATACAGAGTCATATCCATTTTTTGGAGGGGGGTGGGTGGCGTGGCGCGACTACAAAAAGAATTTTGAAAAATGCATCACAAATTTGTTTATATTCATTTTTGGTACGTTTTTACGAGTCAGACAAATGTTTTTTTTTGGGGGGGAGGGATGGGGATGGGGGTCAACCCTCCTTGACCCCAGTGGATACGGCCTTGAATCATTTTAGGAAGGGAGGATTCAAATTCATTAATAACTTTAAATAAGCAAATTTATCCTTATATGTTTAAATTCCATCTCTTAGGCCTATAACCAGGTAACGAGTAAGACCTATGGAATACTTCGTTCTCGACCTGAATCAGAAAAAAATCTTATGATTTACGTGTGGTAAGTAATGAATTGTGACTGTGAAATAAACTGTATACTTACCGTTTTGCATGATAGGAAAAAAACACTTGTTTAAACTATGACATAATTACTTGTTCAAAATTGCTTTACCCTGTGTTCCCACTGATGCGATTTCACGCAAAACAGCCGCTTTTTCATGACCCAACAAAATTTCCTCCGTTTTTTTGCTGCAAGTTTATGCAGTCACAGCGGTTCAATGGCTGCGTTGAAATATTATTCTGAGCCTTTAAAATCGCATCCGTTATTCTGAATTGAGAGCTTTTAGAACCACAAATTGCAAGTAACTGAAGGTACTTGTGCATTACATCCAAAACACACGAAAGAAAGTCAAGTTTGGTTAATGCTAATGAAATAAAATAGGATGAATATATAATAGTTTAGAAACAAAATTTGGGCTGTATATTTGCACATTAGGGTGGGGGCAAAGCATAGCATATATTAAATGCGTAACCTAACCTATGTACCTCCCCCCCCTCCTAAATCACAAAAAAAAAGACAACATTTTAAATATTGTAAAACTCAATGAGAAACCACGCTTTGCAAATCAATTTATCCTCTTGCAAATACCTGTTTGACGGGGTTCCATTAGGTATTTCCTTTTACAGTCTATAGCGCTGTGTGTTGGATCTAAATGCACCAGAACCTAAAACTATCTAACTGAGAGAAACTAATCATGTTTATCATGAATTGTTCATTAATATATAATAAAGAACGCGACGATCATGTTCTTGAGTCCAACACGATTTGAATCCTCTACACCCTGGCGGGATATTAACAGGGAAATGAAACATACAAGGTAAGACTTATATTTCTTAATTAGGCCATAGCTAGCCTAGGGTTAATATGGGTTAGCCTTTGAATATTTTTCTTGGCATCTCTAGAACTTGATTTAGCCTATTCCTATGCATTTGCTGTTTTTAAGAAAATTTCACGATATTTTTGCGCTTCAACGGCTCTACAGTGAATTGTTTCTATTGAACAACTTTTTGCGATTTCCTGCATCCGCTGTCCGTAAGGCGTTTCGCGTTTAAAACGTAAAAAAAACGAAACAGTTACTATAATGCCGTCTGGCTGCAGCTTCCAGATCTTCGGCCAATTTCGACCCATTGAACTCCAATTCACAACCTCATTCGTTTACATTTTGATACTTTCTCTAGTTTCTTTACATTCTCTTATTTTCACATGATCTACTGCTCAATTTAATTCTTGTACAGGCCTCTCGTACTTTCTATTAAACACAAAATAATTCCATTAATATTCCTACCTGCTTTTTCTAACTTTCTTCCTAAAATCATCATCCGCAACAATTACAGACTCGTTGATCTGGTAATAGATTTTGTCTCTAATCCTAAGAAAACTCTATTAGTGACTTTAATTATTTAAAATTACCTACACACCCTCGAAAATTTCCACAAGCCACTTGCAGTAAATAAATTTTAAACAAGTAATGCAGCTTCAAGGCAATAGTAAAAGCAGAAGAGCCGGAAAAATGTAGTATACGCCCGGCGGCAGGAACAGCATTATCAACGATATTTTGACTCTCAGTCAAAACTAGCAGGACGGAAAGCGTCTAGCCACGAATTTTATTTACTCAGTATGCAAAAAGGTAGCGGTCGTGACGGTATACATTTGCGTGCAAAAATGGCTGAAACCCCTAAAAACTGTTTACGCGAATATTAGGAAGGTGAGAAAGCTAAGTGCGCCTTGTACACTAGTTCTTCGCCCAGACGTCATAGGTTTAGCCAAAATGGGGTGAAATACTATCTTCAAAATGAACCTAGCTGTACTCGTCACCGAAATCGTTGGGCTCATGGTAGTCTCTATCGAAAAACTAAGGCCGTTTTTCTCCTTAAAAAAATTTTTCCGCAGATCACATGACCTGGGACGTGGCACAAAAAAAAACCCACAAATAATTTTATTTAGAAAAAATCGTGCAGCACACTGTATCCCAGTCACAGTCCACAGTCACATGCTGCATTTGCTGCCTGGCTGAGTGACTGATCAGAACTATTCGTCTTCTCCTTTCCAGACATCGTAAAACCAAAAACACTGCATCATTTATTCATGATTTAAATAAAATATTGAAAAACTACCATAAACAACCTCGCCCAAACCTTTTCGAAGCGTTCACCTGAGGGGATTCTTTGCAGTGATAATTCAATTGAGATTTGCATAGACCAATACTCTAATGAAAAATAATGCCAAATGTGTGGTTCTCAATTGGAGGGATTTTATAGTTCAGATTAAATCGTCCTATAAACATTTTTGAAAAGGATGATTATATGTGGTCCACTGGACTTTTCTAGAGTGGTCCAAAAACTTCCGGACCTGGAAACGTAGAGGACGATAAAAAAACTTTGGGGGATTTTGATTATAACTAATTGTTGAAAGTTAAAAGGTACGGTTCGGTCTATATCAATTTGAAAAGGTATCAAAAACTCGAAACTCGCAAAGATACGAACAAATTGTTTTCTTCCTGGCTAAGATTGTACAACTCTGAATTCGATTCTTGGATAGCTGCTAAAAAACAAGAAAAGAAAAAAAAAAGATGCCAAACCTAAGGGTTTCTTTGTGATATTTATGTCCAATGTTTATGACCCCCACCCCCCGAATCTTCCTACGATGGTTGTATAAAACAAATGACTTGTGGACTTAACCCTCCCAAAAATCAAACGTGATAATAGATATTAACGTTCCTCTGTCGATTGCATTCTCAAAAATTACATAATGCCCAAAGAGAGGAAAAAATATATGATTTTAAAGTAAAAATTCACGATTGGCTATTCCCTTTGAGAGGATTTATGGAGCTTTTTGACTTCACTGAATATCCCTTTGCCACCATACCCTATAAAGAACTCAAAGAAAGCCCGTGGGCATACCATTGTAGAACTCACTTATCAGAGGGTATATGCTGAACTACTCAAGGTCAGTGGCCACTTAAATGGAAGAGCCAAATACTACTCACGACGTGGAATCAACTCGAGTAAAAAAAAACCTCAAATTCATGCTTTGTAATATGTGAGGGCAATGGGCACCTATAGTCAATTCTTTAAGGTTAGACCCCCTTCTGTAATATTTTCCTAAATCAACCAAACAATTCTGATAAAAATCGTTCTTATTTCTCCACATTTTCGATCACACTAAAGTGTGTGATCAGTTCTTCAGTCACAGTTCAGTTCATTTTAATTTAAACATCAAAATACATTTAACAAACTATGCCACTACCCGCCCCAAGAAAGATACAAAAAGCACTTGCGACTGGGGAAGGTACATATATAATAAACTATAATAATAATAATAAACTTATTATATAAATATATCTAAATATATAATAATAATATATACTAATAAGATATAATAATAATAAACTAATAATAAACTATAATAATATATAATATAATAAATATAATAATAAAACACATATAGTTACACTAAAGGTAAAGGTATACTAAAGAAAAACTAATTCATTCTGTTGATGCTTAAATTATGCAGATTTATCTTATTTTGACAAGATTTCTCAAGAAACTAAATTTTAGCTGGGGGGAAGAGGTCTGGGAGGGGGGAAGTTGCCCCTTCTGCTCCATAGGAAATTAAGCCCCTGATTCTAATATTCCAATAGTACTCAGTAAATAATATATTAAAATATACCAAACTAAGCCTAAAGGTATTGCTAAAACAAGAAATGGTAAACCTAATGTAATTACAAAGGGGAAAAATGATAATTGCACCAACTCAGTATAAATCAATCTTCATAAAAGTCTTGAAGGGCTGAGCATCATCTGGGATATGTGAATATCATGTGTTTCCACATCAATTTCAATGAATCGTTTTTCGGCGTCCTCAAAAGATGGGGCTAGAAAAAACAAGCTACAATCATTATTGCCTGGTCATTGGGCACTAGCTGAGTTGGAAACGTTTGTTGTGCAGGGTACTGAGTTTGTCTAATATTTTTGTGTTTTGGTTTCATATATATATTTGGAATTTGGTTTAATTTATGGATTATCCTAAATCGTTCTTTTTTGTTTGGGGGGGGGGGGGTCTCATACAATCGATTTTGTTTGGGTCTTTTAATTATGTTTTTTTTTTCTCTTCTTTGTTTTGTTTTGTGTGTTGTGTGTGGAGTCTTTGAAAGGTTGAAGTGCATTATATTGAAAATGCTTTTTTTTATAGTATTTATGCCCATTTCTGTTTTTCCCTGTTTTTTCCTGGGCCATAAAACCTTTTTGGATTTTTTCTTCTTATGATATTTTTTTTTAATTTATTTTTTTTTTAATTTTATGATTTTTTCTTCTTATATATATTTTTTGTTTTCCTTTTTCTCTTGTGTTGAGTCTCTTAAGAGGTGTGTGAATGAATGATGTTGAAAATGTTTTTGATTTTTATGTATTTGTTTCATTTTTGTTTCTCCCCTGTTTTTTTTCCTAGGCCATAGAGCCTTATGGGGAGTTTATATATGAAGTGAAATTGTTGAGTTTATTGATTGAAAAAACATGATGATTGATCTGATATGATAATCGTAGATGATTGCATTGTGTATTGCTGACTCCCTAGGAAGAATTACCAGGATTTAAAGAATAAAACTTAAAGAAAAAAGAAAAATTTAAATATATAATTATCTCAGAGGTGTTTGAGGTTTGCGTTCCCTCTCTGGGTTTTTGGGTGCCATTTGTATGCGAGTCCAGCAGTTTTATCGACAATTTTACTATCATTCGATACCCGATGTTCAGCTTTACCAGTCATTCCTAAATTATTTTTTTTTTTCTTTTAAATATGTTTATAGATTGAAAAAGAGCTTGAAAAGGGTATCTAAAAAATTTCTTCTGTCTTGTATTCCTTTGGAGCTTGCGATCTTGAACACGTCTTTTAAGTTAAAAAAAATAACTAGACATTCTTGTGATTTTTTGTTGATCTAGTGATTTCTCTTCAGCAATTAGTGATTGTATGTGCTGATTTAGTGTTTTTTTTGGTTTAGGCAAAATAAAAATTGTTAAACATAGTGATTAATCACTAGGGCGAATGGCAGCCCTGCTTCCCAGCCTCATGTGACCGTTCAGCTAGTGTCAAAACCTCTCACAATTCTTGTACTATATTTTTATCTCTTATGGACGAACTTGCAGATTTATTATGTAAATAAACAAAATGTAATCCTGTAATACGCATATCCTGCAAATTACAGATATCCTGCAAATAGAGAGATATCCTACAAATACACATGATATTCGCCTCAGAAGCAAGTTAGTAATCTGTAGAAAACTTGTATAAAAAAACCTGGCAAAAACACAACTCTCGCAGATTTGCTGAAATTCTTTGATTTTTTCAAGAAAAAAATGTGATTCGAAAATCATTTTTCCTTTGGAGTTCTTATAAAAATATAAAAAAATGATTCCATGACTGAAAATGAAATATTGCCACTTGTTTTGTAATCAAGATTGTTTTACATATAATTTTATTGTGAATTTGTATGCATGGAATAAAATACTAAATAAAATAAAATACTACTTACATACCATATAGTGTTAGTTAATATCAGTGCATTATTATTTGTTCGATTTTTTTTTTTGATTTTTTTTAATATATCAAAACAGTTCGCCGTAACGAAACTGTAAAGTAAGGAGCGACCGGCTCAATCAGTAACCGAAACTCTAAAAAAAACGGAATTTTGATACCAATAGGTCAAAAGAATCATATTTAAATCTGATTTCAAATATATAAGTTTCATCAAGTTTAATCTTACCCCATCAAAAGTTACGCGCCTGAGAAAATTGGCTGATTTTTGAAAAAAAGGGGGAAAGATAAAAAAGGGGGAAAGACCCCTAAAAGCTATAGAACCTTAATGAAAATCACACACCATCATAGTCAGCGTATCAAAGAACCCTACTGTAGAGGTTTCAAGCTCCTATCTACAACAATGTGCGAATTATCCATTTATTGCCAGAAGAAAGATCAACGGATACGTGTTTATTTGTTTTTTTTTTCTTTCCCCAGGAGTAGTCATATTGACCCAGTGGTCCTAAAATAATCGTCAGCGAGGGCTGCTCATTGGAACGGAAATAAATTTCTAGTGCAAATATCTTTTTAAAGTGACCGAAAAAAAAAAAAAAAAAAAAAAAAAAATGGAGGGCAACTAGGCCCCTCCCACGCTCATTTTTTCTCAAAGTCACCCAATTAAATTTTGAGATAGTCATTTTGTTCGGCATAGTCGAAAATCTAACAAATATGTCTTCTAGGAATGACTCTAATCACCCCACAGTTCCCAGGGGAAGGGCTGCAAGTTATGAACTTTGCCCATTGCTTAAATGTTGTACTGGTAATTGGGAAGTATTTAGACATTTTCAGGAAGGATTTTTTTTTCTGGTGGGGGGGGGGCTGGAGGAGGGGGTTAATCGGGCAGAATCTTTCCGTGGAGATGTTTCTTTGGGGTAAAGGAAATTTCTATGAACGGGGCACCTGATTTCCAAGCATTATTTAAAAACGATCAGAAATTAAAATTAAAAAAAAAAAGTTTTTTCAACTGAAAAGTAAGAAGCAACCATTAGAAACTTAAAACGAACAGAAATTATTACGTATTATGAGGGGTTCTCCCCAAGTCAATACCTCAACTCTTTACGCTACAGTTTTATTTAGTGCACTTTCAAAAGAGCTATACTATTCTAATTAAACGGCCTTTGTGATTTCAGGGGTTTGTGAATTAAAAAAACATTTTTAACTTCCTAACGTAAAGAGCGTGGTATTGACTAAAGGGGAGAACCCCCATTATATACGTAATAACATATACGTAATAAAAAAAAACAATAAAAAAAAAAAACAAGTGATACGGCTCAATAGTAACACCAAAACTTTTAAAAACGGAATTTTGATGTCAATAAATGTATCGCAAGAATGGGCTTATAATGTTGATTATAAATATATAAATTTTATTAAGTTTAGTATTACTCATCAAAGGCTACGAGCCTGAGAAAATTTACCTGATTTTTTAAAGAGGGGTAAACATCCCCTACAAGTGAAAGAATGTTAATGAAAATCACACCGTAAGATTCAGCGTATCAGAAAACCCTATTACATAGGTTTCAAGCTCCTATCTGCAAAAATCTGCAACTTTATATTTTTTTGCCAGAAGAAAAAATATACGAATATAGAAGTTCGTTACGTAAGTTAATTTGCAAATTACGTCAGAACCAAATTTAGAGACAGCCATTTAGCAAAAGAAAAGTAAAATTTTTATGAAAATTTTGTTGTACTTACTCACTGATGTGTGAGCCAAAATAAAAGCTGCATTAACTAAAAAACGATCAGAAATTAAATAAAAAAACAAGTTTTTTCAAACTGAAAGTAAGGAGCGACATTAAAACTTAAAACGAACAGAAATTATTCCGTATATGAAAGGGGCTGTCCCCTCCTCAACGCCTCGCTCTTTACGCTAAAGTTTAACTATGTCTTACAACTTTATTTTTTTAAAACCAATAAAAAACTTTAGCGTAAAGAGCGAGGCGTTGAGGAGGGGCAGCCCCTTTCATATACGGAATAATTTCGGTTCGTTTTAATTTTTAATGTCGCTTATTACTTTCAGTTTAAAAAGCTTGTTTTTTTTATTAATTTATTTAAGAATTGGTCAGATTTTAGATTATTTTAGACATAGGTTGGTCATGAAAGTAATCACTTTCATAATGATTTCCATCGAGGGGTCACAGTGGGGTGGAACCCGTACCAAGCATGGTGGGAATTTTTGCAAGAATTTGGAGACCCTGTCAAGCGTGGCAGAATTAACTCTTGGACATGTGGCGTATCCAAGATTATACACCACGTGGTGGGAACTCAACGCACCCTCGGGTTTCATAGTCCCCAATTTGTAATTTAGAGTTAAAAATAATTTAGAGGCAAAACGAAAAATAATGAACAGTAGTGGAACACCAAGGATAAATAAAATAAGAAACTTGACTAAACGTCAAAGCTACAGAAGGAGTTAGGAAGGGTGAGATAAGCACAAGTCTTAGCTGTTTCTATGAAAATGTGGAGGATGACTATATTCATCACTCGAGTTTCGAGAAAAAATAATCATAGTAAAAAAGAAAAGTAAGAAAGGTAAAGAGATAAATTCAAAACAATAAAAGATCCCGGGCCAAAACTAAGAACAACAAGCAGAAGCCAAAAAAGGAAAAGTTACTACATAGTACCATGGACAACAGAAAGAAAGGGATCAAGGGGCAAGGCCGTATCCAACAAGGGGGAGGGGGGGGGTAGTTACCAGGTTTGAGCCTCCATCCTGAAATATTTGCCCCCAAACTTGTAAAAATATAACAAATTTCATATAAACAATTTTTTTTTTTAGTTTGTTTGTAACCCACTCCCCCCAGACAAAATCCTGAATACGGCCATGGTTGTGGGGGTAAGAAAATAAACTCTATACGGTGCTTTTTCAGCACTTTGATGCCACAATTACTGTGTGCTGTATTATGCAAACCCAATAAAAAACGAACTGCAGGCATAGCCCATAGTTGCTTCTATACTTGGCCTTTTGTATCGAACAGTCGTGGTAACGAAACCGCAAGTAAGGAGCGACCCGGTTTTTTTTTCTGCTCAATAGTAACCGAAACTCTAAAAAGGAATTTTGATTACCAATAGATAGCATCATAAGAATCAGATATTAATGCTGATTTCAAATATACTAAGTTTCATCAAGTTTAATTTTTACCCATTAAAAGTTACGCGATTTGCCTGATTTTCGAAAAAAAAATTTGCCTGATTTTCGAAACAACGGGTAAACACCCCATAAAAGTTATAGAACCTTAATGAAAATCACACCATTAGATTCAGCGTATCAGAGAATTTTACTGTAGGGGTTTAGTCAAGCTCCTGTCTGGAAAAAATGTGGAATTTTTTTATTTTTTTTGCCAGAAGAAAGATCACGGATGCGTGTTTATTGTTTTTTTTCCCCAGGGGTGATCATACCGCCCCAGTGGTCTTAGAATATCGTATGGGATGAGGGCTCATTCGAACGGAAATTACAAGTTCTAGTGCCCTTTTTTTAAGTGACTAAGAAATGGAGGGCAGCTCTAGGCCCCCTCCACGCTCATTTTTTCCCAAAGTCACCCCCGATCAAAAATTTTGAGATAGCCATTATGTTCAGCAAGGTCGGAAAATATAATAACTATGTCCTTTAGGATAACTTAATCCCGCAAAAGTCCCGGGGGGAGGGCTGAACTGAAAATTTTAAACTGAACCCAATGTTTACATATTGTATTGGTATTGGTTACTGGGAAGTATACACGGGACGTTTTCAGGAGGGATGTTTTACTGGTAGGGGGGGGGTCGGGGTTATGTGGGAGGATCTTCCATGGATGAAGTTTTCATGGAGGAAGGGACAATGCTATGAAGGGGGCGCCACAGATTTCCCGGCATTATTTAAAAAACGATCAGAAATTAAATAATAAAAAAAAGTTTTTCAACTGAAAGTAAGGAGCAACATCAAAGCTTAAAGCGAACAGAAATTATTGCGTATGTGATTGGGTTTCGCCCCCAAGTCAATATCTCGCTCTTTCAGCCAAAGATTTCTTAGTACTTTCATAAGAGCTATTTATTCTAATTAACGGCCTTTGTGATTTAGCGGTCATTTTTAAAGAATTGGAGCAAAATTCGAACTTTAGCGTAAAGAGCGAGGTCATTGACTAGGGGCTGAATTCCTAATATATATCTATTAAAAAAGTATATTGAATATAGAAGTTCGTACGTATGTAAGTTCTTGTAAAGTTACGTATATTATTACTGATAAAAAACGTTCGTAAATAAAATTAAACTAGACTTCGAGAAAGCCATTTAACCAAATAAACAAAGTTAAAATATTGATATGCAAATTTTGTTTAAACTTATTCACCAACGGTGAGCGCCAAAATACAAAAAAACCCGTGTTAAACCTTCAAAAAACGTTCAAAAATTAAATAAGAGAAACCAAGTTTTTTTTTAACTGCGCAAACGTAAGAGCGACATCAAAACTTCAAAACGAACAGACAACTTATTCCGTACATGGAACGGGGCTCTGATTCACTTCTCGAAGTCTCGCTCTTTAAGCCAAGGTTGACTCTTTCTTTCACATTTCTATTTTTTTAAACAATAAAAACTAAGAGTAAAGAGCGAGATGTGAGGAGGGGACAGCCCCCTTTCATATACGGAATAATTCTGTTCGATTGAGGTTTTAAGTCACGGCTCCTTACTTTCAGTAAAAAAAAACTTTCTGGGGCCGTATATGCAAGAGGGGGGGGGGAGTAAAAACAAAAGAAGAACTTATAAAACGCATAAAAAGTGTGTTTTAACGCATTTTTATTACCCGGTACGTTCATCTTACGAGTCAAGACAAACATTTCGGGGGGGGGGGGGGGCTCATACCCCCTACCCCTCCTCCTGAATACAGTCACGTTAAATTCGATTCATGTTCAAACACACTGGGTGGGTTAATTTTAGGATATCACACATTAGAATTTAAGATCTACTTTGCTCTAGCACGCTGCCCATGAATCCATTTATTGAAAATATGAACAGAACACAGATCATACCCACGCGGAGAACCTGGTATATGCAAAGGGGATGCATCTGCTGTTTTGTATTAGGACGATGCCTAATTGGTTGTTTCTTGTTAGAATATCGTAAATATGCTCTTGAGACCCAGTAATTAGCCCAGAAGCCTTGTTAGTCCATTCTGTGAATGCTAGGTTAATAGAACCCTCACATTGTGACCTCCTGACCCCCTTACCATTAAACAGATGGCGAGAAGGGCATTGGGGAAAAGAATTAGCTAATGAATAAATTTATAAATAAAAGTTCAAATAAAGTTCATTTTATTTATCGTCATGGAAAGGCCAGTGTGGGTCTCTTACCGAAATTATCTCCTAAAGAATAAATTTATCGAATTTTTATGGGTATTTTACTATGGTAGATGAAATCGTTTTAACAATGACAGTTGTGTAGCTGTTTAATTAAGGTCATTTTAATTAATTCAAGGATCATAGACAGTTTTAGCTTATGTTATAAGGACGCATTTTAATATTCTGCCCAAACATTTCTACTTATCCGCTATTTCTTCTCGTAAGGTTAGGTGAGAAACACTTACACATAGTGACATTGTCAGAATTAAAAACAACAACAGCAATTGTTGCTTCATTGGTTGGACTTTTTGTGGTTACAGCAGTTTTTAGACCCGAGTTAGGGTCTCAGTCCGCAGAACCTTTCCTGGTTGCGGGCATTGTATAAAAGCATTCTTACTTTCTTGGGTATTATGCACAAAATTTCTGATCACCACTGCAAACCAGTTCCGATTGGACAGTCTTGGTTCCTTCTGCACATTGCTTAAAGCCTAGTAATTAAAATATGATTTTTTTTACAATTATGTTAATTGTATACCAATTGTTCAAATCCTCAGCCATCAAAGAACAAAAGTGAGATTCTGTACTTGGCGCAGCAATTACCGAAAAATACAGAATATATTGGGGTGCAGCTACCCTCACCCCCCCCCCCCACCACCCCAACGACACCATTGGTTGTTGCTGAAAAACGAAACTATATATATTGTATTCCTTAACAAGGACAAAAAAGAGGTATATATCGTGTTACCTATGCCTATCTTGATCACACTTAATCTGCTTTCTACTTGGAATCAATCCCGAATAAGTACCGGATTAAGATAAAGATGAGACGCATAACATCTTAGCGAGGAATGTACAAAATAAAGATTAAAATAGGATGAAAATAGAAGCATGAAAAGCCTGAAGATAATATATCGATCAAGGTAAGTGCGAGTCTTATGATAGTCAAAAAGTCTCCAAAATTAAAAAAAACTTGGTTTGACTTACTTTAGTAGGTCTTAATTACAAAATAAACTATACATACGCAAAAACCACCTAGGGAAGGTTCAAAAAACCCTCGACAATGGGCGGCTATAGCTCCATGACAATACCGACCATCTTTTGTTTTTTAGAGAGAGAAATTTATTAAAGCAACAAAAATCACAAAAAAAAAAAAAAAAAAATCAAAAACAGAATAACAAAAAGAGAAAAAAAACATATCAAATACTACAGAACTTCGGTTAACAACTCTGTCCCTAGAGACGTAAACACAAGTTTGTTTAATGTCAATTCTCATTATAATTTAATGTTTAATTGTTAAATTAGCATAACTTTTCTAATAACTTTAATAATATTAAGAAACCACTTAAATACACACCAAAAATACTGATTTAAATTTTCCTTGTGCCATCTGCCATTATATAAAATGGCGGAGAGATGCCTTAGATGCTTAAAAAAAAAGTCGTTCAACTTGAAAAACGAGCTCAAAATAATTCCTTTAATATGTTTTGATATGTTTGGGTACATTCTAACACAACATTTAGGTTCTACATGCCTATCAGGAAAGGGTGGATCGCCATTAACAACATACCAAAATCAAACAAAAGAAACAAAAAATCAAATAATTAATGAATAATCCTAACAGTTCGCTTCTGGCACTGTTCTTGCGTGCATTAGGATGCATGATTGCGTAGCTAGCCAGAACGCACAACGTAACTCAATGGCCGCTGAACTCACTAACCAGAATTAGCCGGAACAAAAATGGCAGCTACATGGAGGGCATACGGACCCCTTGATCAACACGCATTGAAGGATTGAAGCACGGGTTTCCCGAATTTTATAAATCAGCCAGAATGGTTCAACACTATTTCTGATTTTTACATGTATAAGGTTAATGATGATAAATTTAAGACCTTAGACAATTAGTTTTTCACCATTTTAAGGCCTTAGACATTCCACCAGAGACAATTAGTTTTCACCATTTAAGGCCTTCAGACATTTCACCAGTAGAAAAATTAGTTTTCACCCATTTAACGGCCTTAACGACACTCCATCATCAGTAGACAACATAGTTTTTCACAATTTGTAAGGCTTATACATCTCAAACACAGTAGGAAATTTAATTTTTTTTTTTGGTGACCCAAATGACTGACCGCATCTCAACCAAAGTAGCCTAAGCTGTATGAAAATGTATGTTCCTGTTGCCTAGGACTACTAATGAAAGAGAAGCTGAGATGGCTAGAAAACACGTTCTGGGGATGAAATATGATACGATATTTCCCCCAAGATCGTCGGCCTTGTCGGGCAACCGTCAAGGGCCAAAAAAAAAAATCAGGTCGCACCTACCAAAAGGGCGTGGCGCAGAATCTCGTCAGGGAACTATTTAAGGGAAGTGGAGAACTTCTTTGAAAGCGTGAGGAGGCAGCAAGCTGTTCTGTGTTTACGTCACCCTCACATGACACTCTCTGTCTAAAAAACCATCAGTTTTGCCCAAACTGCGGCGCACACAAAATCACCGAGAGAACGGGAAATCTAGAATGCGTAACATTCACGCTTTCCTATGACCTAAACCCTAAAACAGGAAAGGTTATTGGCGAATCACACCTTCAAGAAACCACAATATCCAAGTATATTTTCCAGCACCATTTTTTGCCAAACAACT
>CM051275.1:37806036-37823536 GCA_027921565.1 Artemia sinica | reverse complement strand
TGAATTTTTAATAAAGTTGGGTTTCAGTTTTCAGAAATAAGAGCATCCTCGTTTAAAATACATCTGATTTTATTCATAATATTTGAATTTTAATGAAGATGGATTTTAGATTTCAAAAAATAAGAACATCCACGTTTAAATTACGTTTGATTTTATTAATAATATTTGATTTTTTTTCTATAGTTGGGTTTTATTTTTCAGAAATAAGAACATCCACGTTTAAAATTACATCTGGTTTGATTAATAATATTTCATTTTTAAATAAAATTGGGTTTCAGTTTTCAGAAATAAGAACACCCACATTTAAAATACATTCTGATTTTATTAATAATATTTGATTTTTATAATAAAGTTGGGTTTTAGTTTTCAGAAATAAGAACATCCACGTTTAAAATGCATCTTGATTTTATTAATAAATATTTCGTTTTCTAATAAAGTTGGGTTTTAGCTTTTGGAAATGAGAACATCCACGCATAAAATACATCTGGTTTTACTAATATAATATTTGATTTTCTAATGAAGTTGGGTTTTAGTTTTCAGAAATAAGAACATCCACGTTTCAAAATATATTTGATTTTAATAATAATTTTTTATTTTTTTTATGAAGTTGGTTTTTTAGTTTTTAAAAATAAGAAAAATTTTTTTTTAAAATACATCTGATTTTATTAATAATATTTGTTTTTTGATTAAAGCTGGACTCTAGTTGTCAGAAATAAGAATATCCACGTTTAAAATACATCTGATTTTTTAAAAATAATATTTGACTTTTTTAATAAAGTTGGGTTTTAGTTTTCATGAATAAGAGCATCCAAGTTTAAAATACATCTGATTTTATGATAATATTTGATTTTTTAGTATACTTGGGACTACTAACGCCCAACTTTAAAATACTATGATTTTATTAATTAATATTTGAATTTTTAAACTAAAGTGGGGTTTTAGTTTTCGGAAAGAAGAACATCCACGTCTAAAATACATCTGATTTTATTAATAACATTTAATTTTTTTAATAATGTTTTTGTAATAGTCTTCAGAAATAAGAACATACGTTTAAAATTGCATTGATTTTATTAATAATATTTCGTTTTTCAAATAAAGTTGGGTTTTAGCTTTTGGAAAGAGAACATCCACGTATTAAAATTTTTTTTGATTTTACTAATATAATATTTGGTTTTCTAATGAAGTTGGGTTTTTAGTTTTCAGAAATAAGAAACATCCACGTTTAAAAATACATTTGATTTTAATAATAATTTTTTATTTTTTTTATGAAGTTGGGTTTTAGTTTTTTTAAAAATAAGAAAATTGACGTTTTAAAATACATGTGATTTTATTAATAATATTTGATTTTTAATAAAGTTGGGTTTTTAGTTTTCAGAAATAAGAAACGTCCATGTTTTTAAAATACATTGATTTTATTAATAATATTTGTTTTTTTTAATAAAGCTGGACTCTAGTTGTCAGAAAATAAGAATATCCACGTTTAAAATACATCTGATTTTTTAAAAATAATATTTGACTTTTTAATAAAGTTTGGGTTTTAGTTTTCATGAATAAGAACATCCAAGTTTAAAATACATCTGATTTTATTGATAATATTTGATTTTTTAGTATACTTGGGACTACTAACGCAACTTTAAAATACTATGATTTTATTAATAATATTTGAATTTTTAATAAAGTTGGGTTTTAGTGTTCGGAAATAAGAACATCCACGTCTAAAAAACATCTGATTTATTAATAATATTTGATTTTTTAATTAATGTTTTGTAATAGTCTTTAAGAAATAAGAAACATAAGTTTTTAAAATACATTGATTTAATTAATAATATTTAATTTTCTAATAAAGTTGGGATTCAGTTTTTGGAAATATGATCCACGTTAAAATGCACCTAATTTGTTAATAATATTTTGACATTTTTTTAAAATAAAGTTGGGTTTTAGTTTTCAGAAATAGGAACATCCACGTTTAATATACATCTTATTTTATTAATAATATTTAATTTTCTAATAAAGTTGGGTTTAGTTCTCGGAAATAAGAACATCCACATTTAAAATACATTTATTTTATTAGTAATATTTGATTTTTTAATAAAGTTGGGTTTTAGTTTTCAGAAATAAGAACATCCACGTTTAAAATACATCTGATGTATTTATAATATTTGACCTTCAATAAAATCAAATGTATTATAAACGTGGATGTTCTTATTCTGAAAACTAAAACCCAACCTTATAAAAGAATCAAATAATATCAATCAAATAAGATGTATTTTAAACATGGATGTTCTTATATGTGAAAACTAAAAACCCAACTTTATTAAAAAAATGAATATTATTAATAAAATTAAAATGTATTTTAAACGTGGATGTTCTTATTTCCAAAAACTAAAACCCAACTTTATTAAAAAATCTAATATTATTAATAAAATCAGATGTATTTCAAACGTGGATGTTCTTATTCTGAAAAACTAAAACCCGAATTTATTAAAAAGTCAAATATTATTAATAAAATCAGATTTATTTAAACGTGGATATTCTTATTCTAAAAACTAAAACCCGACTTTACTAAAAAAAATCAAATATTATTAATAAAATCAGATGTATTTTAATGTGGATTTTCGTATTCTGAAAAGTAAAAACCTAACTATATTAACAAAATCAAATCAAATTATTAATAAAATCAGATATATTTTAAACACGGAAAATCTTACATCTGAAAACTAAAACCCCATTTTATTAAAAAATCAAATATACTAATAAATTCAAATGTATTTTAAACGTGGGATGTTTTTATTTCTGAAATCGATAACCCAACTTTATTAAAAAATGAAATATTATTAATAAAATCCGATGTTTTTTTAAACGTAGATGTTTTATTTCTGAAAACCTAAAAAGCGCAACTTTTTCAAAAAATCTTATATTATTAATAAAATTAGATGTATTTAAAACATGAATATTCCTATTTTTAAAAACTAAAACCCAACTTTTATAAAAACCAAATATTATTAATAAAATCAGATTTATTTTAAAACCTGGATGTTCTATTTGGGAAAATTAAAACCCAACCTTATTAAAAAATCAAAAATGTTATTAAATCAGATGTATTTAAACTTGGATTTTCTTGTTTTGAGAACTAAAACCAACTTTATTAAAAAATCAAACATTAGTAATAAAATCAGATGTATTTCAAACCTGGATGTTCTTATTTCTGAAGACTAAAACCCAACTTTATTAAAAAATCAAATATTTTGATAAAATCAGATGTATTTTAAACCTAGATGTTCTTATTTCTGAAAACTAAAACCCAACTTTATTAAAAAATCAAAAATTATTGATAAAATCAAATGTATTTTAAAACGTGGATTTTTCTTGTTTCTGAAAACTAAAACCCAACTTTATTGACCCTATAGAGTCAATTGTTTGTAGAAAATAAAAAAACTGTACTTTTCGAGCAAAGATTGCCATCTTGCTGTAAAAGTGTTGCTTATAACAACATTCTTTTGATGGCACAGAAACATGACAGTTGATTAACCCCTTCGGCGAGCTGCTGTGTGACATTTGGGCCTAAGCAGTGAGTCACCAAGCCAATGGATAAGAAAAAACGAATGAAAAGGTACGTATTTTCTAAGCTAAAAACTGAAAAAAAACCGAAAAAGGTTGGAAATTTTGGAGATTTCTTGCATATCCTATTTGTATAAAAATATATACAATATTGAATTACTGTGATGAAATTCATGATGAGTGCAAAAATTTGGATCAGTAGCAAGATATATTTCCTCGTGTTGTAAAATACGACATCAGACAATCGTGTCTCAAAATTGTAAAACAAACAACTAAATAAGAAAATAAAAAGAGTAAAGAAAACGGTATAATTTTACATCAGCTATTATGTATAAGGGGCCCTCCTACATAATAGCTCACACCACCCTTCAGGGTGATAGATCATTGAATAGGCAGGGTGTGCCATATTTCTAATTTTTGTTTTGTTTCTAGATGGCGGAATCTTACGACACAGTAAGAAAACGAGCTCAAAATCACCAAATTGACGCAGAAGAGGCAGCCAAGTATATTTTTGACATTCCAGAAGAGATGTTGTCAGATTTGCCGGGTGATGATGATGACAATAGTCCAGACTTCCTGTCTCCAGAAGATCTTATCAATGATCTTGATCCAGACTTGTTGCCCTACTGGACAATCAGCACTTATTTTTGGAAAAGGATGACGTGGAGGCTAGCAGTGAACCCAGTGACGATGACTCGGGGGAAACTCCACCCTCTAGTCACACAACCGGTTGTAGTAAGTACTGAAAAATCAAAGATAAAATCGAAAGTCCAAGGAACATTCTGCTGGAAAAAAGTAGAGATAGAAAAAGTTGATCTGTCTTGGAAAGGAAAGCCTCGCCAAGTTCCAGACATCTTGGAGACTCAACTGAAATGCTTCCAAAAATTCTTTGATAATGAACTTTTTGAGCTGATAGTCGAAGAAAGTGACGTCTTTGCACTTCAAACTGAGGGATGCAGCCACTGCCTCACTGTCAAAGAGCTAAAACTTTCCATGAGCATTATTCTACTACTGCGGGTGATAAGAGTTTCTTGTAATTGAATGCATTATGAAGCAGCTACCAGATACTCTGCAACTGCTGACAAGATGGGCCGACAAAGATTTGACAAGATCAAACGTTTCCTTCTTTTAACGACAACAAAAAATCTAAGAAACCTGGAGAACATGGATTTGACAAGCTATGAAAGATTCGACCAGTCCTGGGTCATATCTGTCCCAAGTTTTCTTGAATTCAGCTACGAAGAACACCATTAATTTGACGATCAAAGATTCCTTTCAAGGGACGAAGCAACTTTAGACAATATTTACCTTCAAAGCCAACGAAATGGGGAATAAAAGTGTTACAAGAGCTGGTTTGTCATGTTTTGTGTATGATTTAGAGGTTTATCAAAGCAAAGGCACTTTTTTTGAAGATGACATAGAGCCAGATCATGAAGTTGGAGGCAACATAGTCTTTTGTCTGGTGAGTACCTTACCAGAGAAAATGAAGTGCAAGATTACTTTGAAAAAACTGGTTTTCGAGCTTAAAAATAATTAGTTTGCTCAAAATTAAAGGATTCCCTGTATTGTTACGTTAAATAAACCACAAACTGAAGTGCTGCCGCTCCTCACAAATGCTGAAATGAAAAAAAAACAAAAGAGAAGAACTTTCTGATTACGGGACCGACATTCATTCTGTTGTTATTGTAGTGAAATGGATGGATAACAACATGGTTTGCTTGGCTTCGACGTATACAGGAATAACACCACAGGATACGTGCAGACGCTGGAACGTTAAGGATAAATCTAGGTTTAAGTTTCAAGGCCAGGCATTGTTTATGACTAAAAAATCATATGGATGGTGTAGATTAGCAGACATGCTGGTGGAGTTGTGCCGACCTCATCTTCGGATACGAAAATGGTATATGAGGATCTTCTGGTGGCTTATTGACACAGCAGTCTGGTCAGACGTCAAAGCGCTCACTTCAAGGACAGACGAACCCGATTATCATTAGAGCCTTCAAGTCTGAAGCTGCAGCAGGGTTGTATACCTCGGCACATGTGATGCCCCAATGTAAAGGTGGTAAACAATCCGCAGATATTGAAGAAAATCTTAGTCCCATTTGAAGTCGCAATCAAATCCGACTGGCAATATCTTCTCAAGTCAATGGACTTGACACTGGCCAAACAAATACTGAGAAGTAGAGCCACTGCAAACAGTGCAAATCAGGATATACCACATTCGAATACAAAAAATGTGAATTGTCACTGTACCTTACTGCCAAATACAAACTGTTTTAAAGCCTTCCACAACAAGTGAAAATGCCCTATTTTATATACTTGAGAGGCTAATGTCGTGTTTTTACAACATGGTCTAAAATAGACAATTTTAAATAAATAGTGTAAAAACATTTTTTTTGTCAATTGTCTGACCTAGAGATTTTATGGGAGGCATTGGGATATTTCTTAGTATTCGTTCCTATAGTGGCCTGTCAAGAGTTGAAAATCATATATTATTAATAAAATCAGATGTATTTTAATCGTGGATGTTCCTATTTCTGAAAACTAAAACCCAAACTTTATGAAAAAAAATCAAATATTATAAACAAAATCCGATGTATTTTAAACGTGGATGTTCTTATTTCTGAAAACTCAAACCCCAGCTTTAAAAAAAAATCAAATATTATTAATAAAACTAGATGTATCTTAAACGTGGATATTCTTGTTTCTAAGAACTAAAACCCAACTTTATTAAAAAAATAAAATAATATTAATAAAATCAGATGTATTTTAAACGTAGATGTTCTTATTTCTGAAAACTGAAACCCAACTCTAATAAAAAAATATGTATTATTATTAATAAAATCACATGCATTTTAAACGTGGATATTCTTATTTCTGAACATTAAAACCCTTTTCCAAGCCAAAAAATTCCAAGTCAGAAAAAAAGAAAGTACTACTAAGACATGTAAAAAACAGAGTATCACCGGGAGAACCGCGTAGTAGTGTCTATGAGCAACCATAGAGTACCACTAATACACATGCATAAATAAAAAAAGAATAAAAAAAAAAAGTTGAATAATCTTCCGTCCTAAAAAATTCCAAGTAAGACAAAAAAGAAAAGTGCTACTACAAACACTATTTTTCTAATTGTAAAAGTCACGACTAAAATATCTACATCATTTTCATTTTGTATTTAAAAAATGGTAAATGTGAATTTTTTGTAGTTTTAAGTATATTTCATGTCATTCTATGATATGTAAAAAAAAGTTGAAACGTTTTCTTGTTTAAAAAATATAAAAAATAAAACAAAAGTAAAAAAAAAATGAAACAAAATTCAACTTCATCAAAAGTATAAAAAAATGATTGGATGGGGCCAAAAAGTTGAAGGGAGGGGTATTTGGGCTTTTGGAGGTTTTGGCATAGACGACTAATGGCTGCCAAATCATTGCCTAAAATGTATACAGCTTTGTTAATATCGCTTTTATCAATATTCCCGGTACTAAACAATACTTTATATTGCCCAAAATCCTCAGTTGGTACTTGTATATTATACCGACCGCACTTATACTTTAAAAATTCCTATGTTAAATATATTCGGAAATCTAAATAACTATTCTCAAAAAACATTTCTCCAAAACAGAAAAAATATGTATCTCTTAATGGAGTTACCAATCCCTCAAATTTATCCCATAGTTTATAAAAAATTAATATTTCAAGCCATTCTCTCTTTAAATAATTATTCCTTGTGATATCCTTGTGAACGCAATGACTATGTGACATATCCTTTCGTGAATCCTGTGCAACAAATTCCAGAAGAAACAATTTGATGTTCACCCAGCGTCACAAATTATTTTTTAGATCAAGGCCTGCTGTATGAGTATCTGTAATCTGACTATTGAATTCTAACGTCTCTTTCTAAAGTAGGTTAATTCCTTCTGTTGATGTCCTGCTTGATGGTCCTTGATGAGTCCCGGTCTCTCAGTTATAGGTTCTCCACTACTACCGTGATCACCCCCTCTAATCTGATCGTTCAAATTCACCCATGATTCCCAACGTAGGAGTATAGGCACCACCAGTGGGGCATGGTAGTATTTTGGTGGGTCATGGGCAGGGCATGCAACCTTCGACCGACTATACTTTACAGCTTTAATTTAAAAAAAAAACGTCGACGTCGGATTCGTCTGCATTTAAATAGCTGAAAAAGATACACGATAGTATTGCAATAACGTCATGCACTGTATAAAAGTTTTTTTGCACACCCATTATCTTTCATTAGCATAAAATATGCTTATAGGATGACTCAAAAAAAGAACAAGTTAAGGGCCTTTTAAACTTCCTTTAGACAAATTATCTGTATAATTTTGAATAACAAAATCAAAATATCAAGAGCAAGGGGGCAGTAGGATTTCATAAATGCCTAGGTTGGGCATGGTCCTAAATTAGTTTGGAATCTCTGGTTTAGACTGACCCTGTTATTATGATTTCAAACCAGCTCCGTTCCAAAATACAGCTTTGAGTCTGAATGACTATTCAAACCTTTTCTACGTTTATTTTACTTCGTGAAATTTTTTTCAAAAATTGTTGTGTTCAAGCCTAATGTAAAACAAACTTTATCTCACATAAATATGTTCGTCTTTTTGAAATTCAGAGTAACTCCTGTTAAGGAAAGGGACTAGGAAAAGGGGTCCCACTCCTGTACGAAGTGACGTCACAGCCACAAAGCCCTTTTTTCTAAGCCAATAAGAGAGATAGAAATACGGCCGGGAGTGACGTCACTTGACTTCTAGGAATTTTTAGCCTACACTCTAAAGAGATAGAAAATATATTTAAATAAAAAGGTTCATTTCCTTTAGGATAAGAGTTAAATTCTAGAATTATTATTATTTCGAAGCAATAAAAGTGTACCAGACATCATAGGTAATTTTCAGAAATTTTAAACGAGATACAAGGAGAGTAATAGAGATTGGATATATTACTGAACGATATTCCTGAGAATTTTAAATGTATCAGCGCACAGTTGCCAGAACAAAGGAACCCTCACAGATCAATTGACATTTTAGGGGATTATTTGGGCGTAACAGTTTGAAATATTTTAGGGATTATTTGGACAGGAAAAAGTTAGAATTTCTAGGTTGTGGTCACTATAAACACAAGTTTCAATTTTCAATATAGAGGGCTCCATTACGAGTTATAAATGTGTAAGAAAAAATGTTATCAGAAAATCTTTCAAACCTCATCTTTGAGAGTTAGACAAGCGAACGAATTGAACACTCAATTCTGACACTTTCTTGCTTAACATTATCAAATATGACAATTTAGAATGTTATCTTTTTAAAAGTTCCCATGGTCTAAATGTTTCCTGATTATAAACTTCTTTATTTACTAACCTTAGACGATTCCACTTCAACTGTTTTTTACAAACATCCAGCAATAAAATCAATATTAAAAAGAGAATTATCACCATTTAAAAATTACGCACGTCAAAACCTCTATTTCCAAACTCTTTTTTGACCAACTAATTTAAAACAGGTAGAAAGCACGATACTGATTGAAGACGTTCGTGAAAACGTTGAATTGTTCCTTATTCTTAAGGCGCGAACTTTTGGCTCAGGAAATATCAAAGCACTTAAAGAGGTTTTCCGGGGTAAAATCTTTATTTATTTTGTTACAAGTTACGCGTCAAAGGACTTATTTTTCTCCTCATGCAAATTTGGGTAACGAGATGATTTCTTTATTTGAATATTCTCGTTTACTTGATTGGTTTTGAGCCTTAATTTTATTATCTTTCTTTCGACTCTTATTTTATTCAAATAGTAATGATAGCTAAGCATAGCAACAAACATGATTCATCTGCGAACATCCATGCTACAGGGGGATTTAAATAAAGCAACAATATAAAAATACCTTTACCTACTTCACTTCGTAAGCACGAACTGTTTGATTACATCAAATCCAAACAGAGATCATTTTTTTCTGCGTTACCAAAAAAGTATTGAATTCTTAAGATTTTACAGTTTTATGAAATGTAATTAAACAAATAGAAAAGGCTTTTCAGCTAAAGTAAGGAACAAGTTTAAAACTTAAAAAAAAAGTATATTACTCTCTATTTTTTTAAACTTCTGCCTGTTTTCCAAATCATACCCAGCCCTAACCAAGATATAATTTAAGGTATCAGCCCCTTAAAATCCTGGTTAATGCTTTTAAAACGTGTAAATAAATAACTTGTACATTGATTAGAAACCGTCTTACGTTTAAATTTGCAATTTAAGTTGGACGAAAAGGATTATTATAGTACGTTTAACGATGGAAAAATAATATTCTGCTGCCTTGTCTGATCGCCCATACTAAATGTTATATTTATTAGTATAACAAAAACTTTTTTTTTCCACAAAGGATATTTTTCAAATAAAAGTAAAGAGCTGCTACATTAAATCAAAGATGAGCAGAAAAAAAGTCCAATAATGGTTCAAAGCGCAAACTTTCTGTAAACTTAGTTTCTAATGTCATATTTTATAGTATGGCAGAAACTTTTTTCGGTTCCACAAAGGGTATTTTTCCACTAAAAGTTAAGAGCTGCTACATTAAATCAAAGATGAGCAGAGATAAAGTCCAATAATTGTTCAAGCGCAGATTTTCTATAAACTTAGTTTTAATGTTATAATTATTAGTATGACAGAAACTTTTTTTGCACAAAAGATATTTTTCAACTAAAAAGTAAAGAGCTGCTACATTAAATCAAGATGAGGAGAAATAAAGTCCAATAATTGTTCAAGCGCAAACTCTCTGTAAACTTAGTTCTAATGTTATATTTGATAGTATGGCAGAAAAAATCTTTTCGTTTCCCACAAAGGATATTTTTCAACTAAAAGTAAAGAGCTGTTACATTAAATCAAGATGAGCAGAAATAAAGCCCAATAATTGTTCAAGCGCAAATTTTCTGTAAACTTAGTTCTAATTTTCATATATTAGTATGACGGAAAATTTTTTTCCACAAAGGATATTTTTCAACTAAAAAAGTAAAGAGCTGCTACATTAAATCAAAGACGAGCAGAAATAAAGTCCAATAATTGTTCAAGTGCAAACTTTCTGTAACTGTAAACTTATTTCTAATTAGACACCGGCGCCATGCCGAAGAGGGAAGACCGGCGATGGTGGGGCCAAAAACAGCGCGCCACGCCGTGCCGCCAGTAAGACATCGGCGGCGTGCCGCCGGCGCGATCAATGTTGACCGCAAACATTAAAGTTTTCATCAGTCTTTCTCAAATCACAGCTTAAATTTACAACAGATTCAAGCCTATTCATGAGTTCAAAATTTCACAAGTCGCTGGCTGGCTGGAAACTGGTCTTCTTCGTTATTCATCAAGAGAAGTAGAAATCTGGTAGAAACGAAATGGCTGTGGCGTTTCAGAACCCTTGCATAATACGAGTAGTTGAAGTATCTATTAGCTATGTATTCTTAACATAAATATGTATCAAAATTAGTAGTTTTTTCATCGAGCATTACTGCATATAAAACTTCAAATACCGTATCACAAAATTCGTCAGTTATCTGGGTAAAAACTTTGAATATAACTTTGAACTTAGAAGCTTTTTTTTTTTTTCATAATGCCCTTTGCCTATATCTGTTTTGTCACCTTTAAAACAGTTGAAATGGCGACTTTGATATTGATTGTTTTTTTTTTTTTTTTTTTTGCTCTTTTGGATTCCTAAGAAGCCTTCTTGTATTAAAAACTGGTTTTTAATAACAACTTAAAAAGAAATACATTTAAAGTTTTTTGGCTTCTTTATAGAATATATGTCATGTAGGCTAAGGCTGAACTGCTGCTTTTTTATTAATTTTGGCTGCTCTTTTGGATATTATTCATTTTTTTCTTTTGGGGGTTGATTCCAAATTATAAACTGATAAATACCTAATATCAGTCAAATTATAAACTGCATCTAAAAGGAGTAAATTTATCAAATGAAAAATACATGATGAACACTTCACATGAAAACATTTCAATTACAATGACACAAAAAAACACTTAATAGTTTATTTGCTATGAAGAAAAATGAGGTGGTGCCAGCTATTTTCTTAGGTAAAAAATGAAAAGCTCATACGTTTTAAGCGTAATTAAATGAAATAATTTGCAGACTGAAGTAGCTCCAGGAAGATGTTGAAATTTTCATCCTAGTTCGTCACTTTTAATCCAAGCAAAATTTTAGGACACCTAGTATCAGATATTGAGTTTAAACTTTGATCTCCAAATGCTCACAAGAATTACCAAATTTAAGACAGTCGCAACAATAAGTCACTTGTGGTCAAAATACTCAAAGACTCCTCTTTGATCCCCACCAGGCTCAAAGCTTCTGCTATGGTCATTTCCATGGAAATCTCCAAAAAGAGTTTCTTTTTAAAATAGCTTTCAAGCGTAGTTAGGGGTATTTAGACTTTTTTGCTTTACTTCAAAGCTTAGAAAAAAGTGTTATAATATTCCAAATGTTATATTTGTGCATATTTTTGGTAATCATTTGTGGGGTGATCGAATTTTCTAAACCACCGTAGATATGTAAAAAGAACGTTGCAAACGTCTAGTACCCTGAGATCATAAGACTGTCAAAAACTCCTCCTTGAACCTAACAAATTGAAAGCTTTTATTATGACCTGGCCTTTTAATGTAAACTTGGGCACTGGACCAAGGGCACCATTGTTACTCGAGTGCAACGTTAGGTGGGGATGTCGATATCGCTTTCGTCAAACCAATTCGTTTTAGTGTGAATCTGCCTGGTACTTATGAATGAATGTTTTCAAAGTAAACCCGTTTCATCAATAATAAAAAAAAACGGATTGGACGCATATGTCCCATTCCCTTTGGACTATAAAACCATGCAAGTGCTGTATCAAGTATAACTCACGAAAATCTTGTTAATTTTGTCAACTTTTCAACTTTTGGCATCCCTGCTTTCAATAAAAAAAAATCAAGGTACTATCACTTAAATATAATAACTTCCTATGCCCCCACCTTCTGGATCCCATCTTGATAGGATACCGTCTCTGATTTAAATAAAAAAATAGTTATTGGCACCCCTGCTTTAAAAAACATCGAGGTATTATCATTTAAATATGATAGCTCAATACCCCCCTCTCCCCCTCTGGATACCACCTTGATAGGATGCCATCTCTGCTTTAATTAAAAAAATCAACTTTTTGGGATCCCTGCTTTCAATAAATAAATATTTCGAGCTATTATCATTTAAATGTAATACCTCCCTACCCCCCCCCCCCCCCCCCCTCTGGGATACCACCTTGATAGGATACCGTCTCAGCATTCATTAGAAAAATAATTTACTTAATAATTAACTAGGTCACTATATTGTGGCAACAAACACGCAAAATAACGTTGAACAGCTTAGTGTTCCTTAAAAAAAAAATTGAGGGTATGAGTAAAGGGGTACAAAGACAACAACGAAAATGTCGAAATTATTCAGATATACCTCAAATTATTGGAAAACTGAGTGATAGATTCGCCATGGCATTCCATAAAATCCAAAGAATCTCACACAGAGCACACACAAAAACCAAATAAGGCCTGTAGCCTATGAGAAATTGCAAAATACCCAATACAATGAACAAGTCCTAATGGGGGGCCCTGGGTCTATTAAAATATTTTAATGGTTTCCCAGGGAATTGGATATCATTTTCTTCTGTCTCCACTTTAAATGAAAAAAAATAATTATCTTTTTGCATCCCTGCTTTCAATAAAAAAAAATGAGGTATTATCATTTAAAAATGATAGCCCCTATCCCCCCCTATCGGCAATAATTTACAATTTATTTATGTATCATATTTTTGGGGTAACTTCCGGTTCAATCTTTAATTCTCCAACCTTGTACATAGCTTAGTCTATAGGTAAATTTTGTCTCAATCGAAGGTTTTTTTTTTTTTGGGGGGGGGGTAAAAAATGTTCCAGAAAGAGATTGTGTTTTTCTATCAGGCGTTCAATAATTGAGTATCAAACATTAAGAAAATCTTATCTAAAAACAGCAAAAAAAATCTGCAAACTTACGATTCAGCTGTAGAAAAACAATCCGTCGGCTGTCAATTCAAAATCCAACAAAAGGGTGAAGCTGTAGGGTAGTGAATGCGTTCTTTTAATTCTATTCAACTTGAAAATAAAAAGGTTCTTGACTACGAATGATGTAAGAAATAGTAGTAAGGGTATAATAGATTGAAAATATACATGAAAATATACATTGGAATTGCGCAAGAAAAACCATGCCTGAGACACTGTATTTACACGTGAACATTTAAAAAAAAAAAGCATGTGGTTATTGCTATTGTTGTCAACTGCACATGGAAACAGTTTGACGTGTTTTGGGTGGTTGGTTGTTCGGTGGGGGGTTAAAGATTCCGTTCCTTGGCGTTTGATTGTCATTTGCAAAAAGGGGTAATTAGTGATTGGATACATTTTTTACATGAAAAGGGGTCTCTGAATAAAATATTTTGGAGCATGTACTTGACGATGGAGAAAAAGGGTTAATGTGATTAGCAATTATGAGCGAGGATTCCCCCATTGGTTCCTGGCGGTAGGCTACGCATATCAAGTTGAAAATTTGACAGAATGAGGTATTTGAGGTGGAAAAAGGAATTTGTGTATTAAGTTGGAACTTTCAGAGAGTGCTTAAAGGGAAAGTCAATTCACAAAAAAAAGTAAAGGGGGTGTGGGGTGGGGTAGGAAATATGTGCACGCTCAGGCTGGGGTTGAGTTGCACGGGAGTTGAGTTGCACGGGAGGGTTGAGTTGCACGAGGGTTCAGTTAAAGGGGGTATAGTTACACGGGGGGTTTAGTTAAATGGGGTCGAGTTGCACGAGGGTTAAGTAGCGAGGGGTTCAGTAGCACGGGGGTTCAGTTGTACGGGGTTTCGGTTATACAAGGGTTTTTTTCTTTACTTGATGGTCATTCAAAAAGCGAGGATTTCTGTTATATAAATAATTCTTATACATTTTAAAATAGCTTTACGGGGTTTGAGAGACTCTGTTGTTTTATTTCTGTGTGTTTTTTTCTTTACTTGGTGGCTATTCAAAAAGCGAGGATTTCTGTTAAATAGATAATTCTTATACCTTTTAAAATAGCTTTACGGGGTTTGAGAGACTGTTGTTTTTTTATTCTGTGTGATTTTTTCTTTACTTGGTGGCCATTCAAAAAGCGAGGATTTCTGTTTGTGTAAATAAATAATTCTCATACATTTTAAAATAGCTTTACGGGGTTTGAGATACTCTGTTGTTTTATTCTGTGTGATTTTTTTTTACTTGGTGGCCATTCAAAAAGCGAGGATTTCTGTTAAATAAATAATTCTTATACATTTTAAAATAGCTTTACGGGGCTTGAGAGACTCTGTCGTTTTATTCTGTGTGATTTTTTCTTTACTTGGTGGCCATTCAAAAAGCGAGGATTTCTGTTAAATAAATAATTCTTATACCTTTTAAAATAGCTTTACGGGGTTTGAGAGACTCTGATGTTTTATTCTGTGTGATTTTTTCTTTACTTGGTGGCCATCAAAAAAGCGAGGATTTCTGTTAAAATAAATAATTCTTATACATTTTAAAATAGCTTTACGGGGTTTGAGAGACTCTGTTGTTTTATTCTGTGTGATTTTTTCTTTTACTTGGTGGCCATTCAAAAAGCGAAGATTTCTGTTAAATAAATAATTCTTATACATTTTAAAATAGCTTTACGGGGTTTGAGAGACTCTGATGTTTTATTCTGTGTGATTTTTTCTTTACTTGGTGGTCATTCAAAAAGAAGGATTTCTGTTAAATAAATAATTCTTATACATTTTAAAATAGCTTTACGGGGTTTGAGAGACTCTGTTGTTTTATTCTGTGTGACTTTTTCTTTACTTGGCGGGCATTCAAAAAGCGATGATTCCTGTTAAATAAATAATTCTATATACCTTTTAAAATAGCTTTACGGGGTTTGAGAGACTCTGTTGTTTTTATCTGTGTGATTTTTTCTTTACTTGGTGGCCATTCAAAAGAGCGAGGATTTCTGCTAAATAAATAATTCTTATACATTTTAAAATAGCTTTACGGGATTTGAGAGACTCTGTTGTTTATTTCTGTGTGATTTTTTCTTTACTTGGTGGCCATTCAAAAGCGAGGATTTCTGTTAAATAAATAATTCTTATACATTTTAAAATAACTTTACGGGGTTTGAGAGACTAAGTCGTTTTATTCTGTGTGATTTTCTCTTTACTTGGTGGCCATTCAGAAAGCGAGGATTTCTGTTAAATAAATAATTCTTATACATTTTAAAATAGCTTTACGGGGTTTGAGAGACTCTGTTGTTTTGTTCTGAGTGATTTTTTTTTTTTACTTGGTGGGCATTCAAAAAGCGAGGATTTCTGTTAAATAAATAATTCTTATACCTTTTAAAATAGCTTTACGGGGTTTGAGAGACTCTGTTGTTTTATTCTGTGTGATTTTTTCTTTACTTGGTGTCCATTCAAAAAGCGAGGATTTCTGTTAAATAAATAATTCGTATACCTTTTAAAATAGCTTTTTGTGTCTTTCTGAACTTTCTGTGAGAGGCGGGGGTAAGTATTTAGTTTAAATAATTCTAGGAGAAATGAGTTTTGTGGCTGGTGTGGAAAAATGGTTCATGTTGAATATTCGGGTAAACATACGACTAAGAAACGCTTCACTATAAAAAAGGCTATTCTGTTTTTCTGAACTTTCTAGGGCGGGAGTACTATTTTAGTTTAAATAATTCTAGGAGGAATTGAGTTTTTATGGATGGTATGGAAAAAAATGGTATGTGTTAAATATTCGGATAAACATTAGACTATAAATAAGGCTATTGTGTCTTTCTGAACTTTCTGTGAGAGGCGAGGGTAAGTATTTAGTTTAAATAATTCTAGGAGGAATTGAGTTTTGTGGCTGGTGCGGAAAAATGGTACGTGTGGGGTAAATTAAGTTTTGAGGGGGGGGGGGGGGTAAAAATACTAGTTATTTAGTACCCAGTAAACAGGTGACTTGAAATGCTTCATTAGAAATAGATTATTGCTAATGATACCTCCTCGACAGATATTTGTTTTAAATTGTATTTTATAGCTATTAGTCAAAACGTTGCTCTGTGTTTGTCCACACCAACTAGTAAATATTTATCGGGGTTTTATTTTTTCTGTTCAATTATTTTCAGTGTAACCCAATATAATTACATCATTCTTTTATTCTAACTTAAACTTGTAGGAATAGAATTCTAGAATAAGGATTCATTCCCTCGACTAAAATCAGTTTATTCATGTATAATGGTGAAAAAAAGTCTATTAATTCTCCGTATTCTTCTTCTTCTTATGTAGCTAAACGTTTACGCTGTGTTTGTCACACCAACTAGTAAATATTTATCGGGGTTTTATTTTTTCCGTTCAATTATTTTTAGTGTAAGTTAATATAATGCTAGGGGAGTAAAAAAAATGGTAGTTATTTAGTACCCGGTAAACAGGTGACTTGATATGCTTCATTAGAAGTAGGTTGTTATTGCTAATGATACCTCCTCGACAGATATTTTTATGGCTCTAACAATTGTACTCTATGCTTGCCCAGAGACACGATGTGGCTTTCCCACTATTGCTCTATGGCCGGTTATCGACAATACCTAGTTTATTGAATGTATTAAATCAGTATTTTTGTACACAGTGGAACGATAAACACATAACTAATATCTCTAAAAAAGTGAAGATGAAGCATTTTAAGAAGTGTGTTCACCTGATAGTGTTATTGTGGCATTGAATGCTGACAAGAAGAAGTATTTAAACTATGAAACAAGTACAAGTGGTAAGCACTATCGGAAACGTATGCGTGCATTGTCATGACAGTAAGGAATTGAATTTCTTTGGAGTACCAAAAAAATTCAACTCTTATGATGGTGGATATGCGAGATTGAGATCTCCGGAGATGATTGCACTCAAAGAGAATGCC
>CM051275.1:37782593-37798436 GCA_027921565.1 Artemia sinica | reverse complement strand
AATAAAATTAAAATGTATTTTAAACTTGGATGTTCGTAGTTTCCAAAAACTTAAAACCCAACGTTATTAAAAAATCCTAATATTATTAATAAAATCAGATGTATTTCATAACGTGGGATGTTCTTATTTCTGAAGACACTAAAACCCGAATTGTGTAAAAAAGTCAAATATTATTAATAAAATCAGATTTATTTTAAACGTGGATATTCTTATTTCTAAAAACTTAACCCGACTTTACTAAAAAATCAAATATTATTATAAAATCAGATGTATTTTAAATGTGGATTTTCATAATTCTGCAAAAGTAAAACCTAACTATATTAACAAAAATCAAATATTATTAAATAAAATCCAGATATATTTTAATTTAAACACGGTAAAATCTTACATCTGAAAACTAAAAACCCCATTTTATTAAAAAATCAAATATTTACTAATAAATTCAAATGTTTTTCAAAAACGTGGATGTTTTTATTTCTGAAATCGATAACCAACTTTATTAAAAAATGAAATGTTATTAATAAAATCCGATGTTTTTTAAACGTAGATGTGTTTTTTATTTCTGAAAAAACTAAAACTCAACTTTTTTTTCAAAAAAATCGTATATTATTAATAAAATTAGATGTATTTTAAACATGAATATTCCTATTTAAAAACTAAAACCCAAACAACTTTATTAATAAAAACCAAAATATTATTAATAAAATGCAGATTTATTTTAAACCTGGATGTTATCTTATTTGGGAACACTAAAACCAACTATTTATTAAAAAATCAAAAATTGTTATTAAATCAGATGTATTTTAAACTTGGATTTCTTGTTTCTGAGAACTAAAACCCAACTTATTAAAAAAATCACATTAGTAATAAATCAGATGTATTTCAAACCTGGATGTTCTTATTTCTGAAGAATAAAACCCAACTATATTAAAAAATCAAATATTTTGATAAAATCAGATGTATTTTAAACCTAGATGTTCTTATCTTCTGAAAACTAACCCAAACTTGATTAAAAAAAAATCTAAAAATTATGATAAAAATCAAATGTATTTTGTTTTTTAAACGTGGATTTTTCTTGTTTCGAAAAACTAAAACCCAACTTATTGACCCTATAGAGTCAATTGTTGTAGCAAAATAAAAACTCGTACTTTTCGAGCAAAGACTACCAATCTTGCTGTAAAAGTGTTGCTTATAACAAACATCTTTTGGACGTCACAGAAACATGACAGTTGATTAACCCCTTCAGGCGAGCTGCTGTGTGACATTTGGCCTAAGCAGTGAGTCACCAAGCCAATGGATAAGAAAAAACGAATGAAAAAGGTACGTATTTTTCTAAGCTAAAAAACTGGAAAAAAAACCGAAAAGGTTGGAGAGATTTTGGAGATTTCTTGCATCATCCTATTTGTATAAAAAATATATACAAATATTGGATTACTGTAGATGAAATTCATGATGAGTGCAAAAATTTGGATCAGTAGCAAGATATATTTCCTCGTGTTGTATAAATACGACATCAGACAATCGTGTCGGTCTCAAAATTGTAAAAACAAAACAACTAAATAAGAAAATAAAAAGAGTAAAGAAAACGGTATAATTTACATCAGCTATTATGTATAAGGGGGCCCCTTCCATACTAATAGCTCACCGCCACCCTTCAGGGATGATAGATCATTGAACTAGGCAGGGATGTGCCATATTTCTAATTTTTGTTTTGTTTCTAGATGGCGGAAGGAATCTTACGACAACAGTAAGAAAACGAGCTCAAAATCACGCAAAATTGACGCAGAAGAGGCAGCCAAGATATATTTTTGACATTCCAGAACTGAGATGTTGTCAGATTTGCGGAGTGATGGTGATGACAATAGTCCAGACTTTCCTGTCTCCAGAAGATCTTATCAATGATCTTGATCCAGGACTTGTTGCCCCTACTGGACAATCAGCACTTATTTTTGGAAAAGGATGACGTGGAGGCTAGCAGGAACCCAGTGACGATGACTCGGGGGAAAACTCCACCCTCTAGTCATCCACCGGTGGCCCTTGTAGTAAGTACTGAAAAATCAAAGATAAAATCGAAATCCCCCCCCCCCCCCCCCAAAGGAACATTTTTCTGCTGCTGACAACAAAAAAGTAGAGATAGAAAAAGTTGATCTGTCTTGGAAAGGAAAGCCTCGCCAAGTTCCAGACATCTTGGATGACTCAACTGAAATGCTTCCCAAAAATTCTTTGATAATGAAACTTTTTGAGACTTGATAGTCGAAGAAAGTGACGTCTTTGCACTTCAAACTGAGGGATGCAGCCACACTGTCGCGGCCTCACCTGTCAAAGAGCTAAACCTTTCCATGAGCATTATTCTACTACTGCGGGTGATAAAAAGTTTCTTGTAATTGAATGCATTATGAAGCAGCTACCAGATACTCTTGCAACTGCTGACAAGATGGGCCGTGAACAAAGATTTGACCAAGATCACAACAGTTTCCTTCCTTTTAAACGACAACAAAAAATCTAAGAAACCCTGATCGTGAGAACAGGATTTTGACAAGCTATGAAAAGATTCGACCAGTCCTGGGTCAATATCTGTCCCAAGTTTCTGAATTCAGCTACGAAGAACACCATTAATTTGACTTGAAGAGCAAATGATTCCTTTCAAGGGGACGAAGCAACTTTAGACAATATTTACCTTCAAACGGCCAACGAAATGGGGAATAAAAGTGTAACAAGAGCTGGTTTGTCATGTTTTGTGTATGATTTAGAGGTTTATCAAAGCAAAGGCACTTTTTTTGAAGATGACATAGAGCCAGATCATGAAGTTGGATGGCCAACCAACATAGTCTTTGTCTGGTAGAGTACCTTACCAGAGAAAAATTAAGTGCAAGATTTTACTTTGAAAAACTGGTTTTCGAGCTTAAAAATAATTAGTTTGCTCAAATTAAAGGATTCCCTTGTATTGTTACGTTAAAATAAAACCACAACTGAAGTGCTGCCCCGCTCCTCACAAATGCTGAAATGAAAAAAAAAAAAAACAAAAGAGGAAGAACTTCTGAGATACATGGAACGACATTCATTCTGTTGTTATTGTAGTGAAATTGGATGGATACAACACATGCGTTTGCTCGGCGCTTCGAGTATACAGAAATCACACCACAGGGATACGTGCAGACGCTGGAACGCTAAGGATAAAATCTAGGGAATTTATGGTTTCAAGGCCAGGCATTGTTTATGACTAAAATCATCATATGGATGGTGTAGATCTAGCAGACATGCTGTCTGGAGTTGTGCCGACCTCATCTTCGGAATTACGGAAAATGGTATATGAGGATCTTCTGGTGGCTTATTGACACAGGCAGTTCTGCAATAGTTGGCATTTTTCAGGTCAGACGTCAAAGCGCTACTTCAAGGACAGACGAACCGATTATCCTTAGAGCCTTCAAGTCTGAAGTTTGCTCCGCAGAGTGCCCAGCAGGGTTGTATACCTCGGCACATGTGATGCCCCAATGTAAAGGTGGTAGACAATCCGCAGATATGGAAGAAAATATTAGTCCCATTTGAAGTCGCAATCAAATCCGAATGGCAAATATCCTTCTCAAGTCAATGGACTTGATCCACTGGCCAAACAAATACTGAGAAGTAGAGCCACTGCAAACAGTGCAAATTCACGGATATACACTTTCGAATACAAAAAATGTGAATTGTCACTGTGCCCTACCTTACTGCCAAATACAACTGTTTTAAAGCCTTCCACAACAAGTGAAACTGACACCTATTTTTTATATACCTTGAGAGGCTAATGTCGTGTTTTTCACATACACTGGTCTAAAATGACAATTTTAAACTAAATAGTTGTAATAAAAACATTTTTTTTTTTTTTGTCAATTGTCGGACCTAGAGATTTTTATGGGGAGGCATTGGGATATTTCTTAGTATTGCGTTTCCTATAGTGGCCTGTCAGAGTTGAAAATCACTATATTATTAATAAAATCAGATGTATTTTAATCGTGGAGGATGTTCCTATTTCTGAAAACTAAAACCCAACTTTATGAAAAAATCAAATAGTATAAACAAAATTAGATGTATTTTAAACGTGGATGTTCTTATTTCTGAAAACTCAAACCCCAGCTAAAAAAAAAATCAAATATTATTAATAAAACTAGATGATCTTTTAAACGTGATCTGGATATTCTTGTTTCTAAGATACTAAAACCCAACTTTATTAAAAAAATAAAAATAATATTAATAAAATCAGATGTATTTTAAACGTAGATGTTCTTATTTCTGAAAACTAAAACCCAACTCTAATAAAAAAAATATGTATTATTATTAATAAATCACATGCATTTTAAAACTGGATATTCTTATTTCTGAACATTCAAACCCTTTTTCCAACGCCAAAAAAAATTCCAAGTCAGAAAAAAAAGAAAAGTACTACTATAGACATGTAAAAAGACATGTAAAAAACAGAGTATCACCGGGAGAACCGCCGTAGTGTCTATGAGCAACCATAGGTACCACTAATACACATGCATAAATAAAAAAAGAATAAAAAAAGTTGAATAATCTTCCGTCCTAAAAAAATTCCCATTAAGAAAAAAAAGAAAAGTGCTACTACAAAACACTATTTTCCTAATGTGTAAAAGTCACGACTAACGTCTCTACATCATTTTCATTTTGTATTTTAAAAAATGGTAAATGTGTGATTTTTTGTAGTTGTTTTTAAGTATATTTCATGTCATTCATATGATATGTAAAAAAAAGTTGAAACGTTTTTCTTGTTTAAAAAAATATAAAAAATAAAACAAAAGTAAAAAAAAAAATGAAAAACAAAACTCAACTTCATCAAAAGTATAAAAAATGATTGGATGGGGCCAAAAAGTTGAAGGGAGAGGTATTTGGGCTTTTGGAGGTTTTGGCATAGACGACTAATGGCTGCCAAATCATTGCCTACAAATGTATACAGCTTTGTTAATATCGCTTTTATCTCAATATTCCCTGGTACTAAACAATTACTTTATATTGCCCAGAATCCTCAGTTGGTACTTGATATTATATCCGACCGCACTTATTACTTAAATTCCTATGTTAATATATTCGGGAAATCTAAATAAATATTCTCAAAACATTTCTCCAAAACAGAAACATATGTATCTCTTAATGGAGTTACCAATCCTCAAATTTATCACCATAGTTTTTTATAAAAAATTAATATTTCAAAGCCATTCTCTCTTTAAATAATTATTCCTTGTGATATCTTGTGAACGCAATGACTATGTGACATATCCTTTCGTGAATCCTAGTAACAACTTCCAGAAGAAACAATTTGATGTTCACCCAGCGTCACAAATTATTTTTAGATCAAGGCTGCTGTATGAGTATCTGTAATCTGACTATTGAATTCTAACGTCTCGCTTCTAAAGTATGGTTAATTCCTTGTTGATGTTCCTGCTTGATCGGTCCTTGATGAGTCCCGGTCTCAGTTATAGGTTTCTCCACCTACTACCGTGATCACCCCCTCTAATCTGATCGTTCAAATTTCACCAATGTATTCCCAACGTAGGAGTAAGGGCACCACCAGTGGGGCATGGTAATATTTTGGTGGGGGTCATGGCAGGGCAATGCAAACCTTCGACCGACTATTATACTTTACAGCTTTAATTTAAAAAAAAACGTCGACGTCGGATTGTCTGCATTTAAATAACTGAAAAAGATACACGATAGTATTGCAATAACGTCATGCAACTGTATAAAAGGTTTTTTGCACACCCATTATCTTTTCATTAGCATAAAATATGCTTATAGGATGACTCAAAAAAAGAACAGTAAGGGCTTTTAAAAAAAAAAAACTTCCTTTAGACAAATTATCTGTATAATTTTGAATAACAAAATCAAAATATCAAGAGCAATTGGGGGCAGCTAGGATTTCATAAATGCTAGAGTTGGGCAATGGTCCTAAATTAGTTTGGAATCTCTGGTTTAGACTGGACCCTTGTTATTATGATTTCAAACCAGCTCCGTTCCAAAATACAGCTTTGAGTCTGAATGACTATTTCAAACCTTTTCTACGTTTATTTTACTTCGTGAAATTTTTTTCAAATTGTTGTGTTCAAGCCTAATGTAAAACAACTTTATCTCTCACATAAATATGTTCGTCTTTTGAAATATCAGAGTAACTAACTCCTGTTAAGGAAAGGGACTAGGAAAAGGGGTCCCCACTCCTGTACGAAGTGACGTCACAGCCACAAGCCCTTTTTTCTAAGCCAAGAATAAGAGAGATAGAAAATACGGCCGGGAGTGACGCACTTGACTTCTAGAATTTTTAGCCTACACTCTAAAGAGATAGAAAATATATAAAGGTCTCATTTCCGTTAGGATAAGAGTTTAAATTCTAGAATTATTATTATTTTCGAAGCAATAAAAGTGTAAACGCAGACTATCACTAGGTGTAATTTTTCAGAAATTTAAACGAGATACAAGGAGATTAATAGAGATTGGATATATTTACTGAACGATATTCCTGCAGAATTTAAATGTATCAGCGCCACAGTTGCCAGAACAAAGGAACCCTCACAGATGCAATTGACATTTTAGGGGATTATTTGGGCGTAACAGTTGAATATTTTAGGGGATTATTTGGACAGGGAAAAAAGTTAGAATTTCTAGGTTGTGGTCACTATAACTACACAAGTTTCAATTTTCAATATAGAGGCTCCATTACGAGTTATAAATGTGAAACGAAAAAATGTTATCAGAAAAATCTTTCAACTCATCTTTGAGAGTTAGGACAAGCGAAACGAATTGAACTACCCTCAATTCTGACACTTTCTTGCTTAACATTATCAAAATATGACCATTTAGAATGTTATCTTTTTTAAAAGTTCCCCATGGTCTAAATGTTTCCTGATTATAACTTCTTTATTACTAACCTTAGACGATTCCACTTCAACTGTTTTTACAAAACAGTCCAGGCAATAAAATCAATATTAAAAAGAGAATTATCACCATTTAAAATTACGCACGTCAAAACCTCTATTTCCACAACTCTTTTTTGACCAACTAAATTTAACAGGTAGAAAGGCACGATATGATTGAAAGACGTTCGTGAAACGTTGAATTGTTCCTTATTCTTAAGGCGCGAACTTTTGGTCAGGAAATATCAAAAGCACTTACTTAAAGAGGTTTTCCGGGGTAAAATCTTTATTTATTTTGTTACAAGTTACGCGTCAAAGGACTTATTTTTCTCCTCATAGCAAATTTTTGGGTAAACGAGCATGATGTTCTTTATTTGAATATTCTCGTTTACTTGATTGGTTTTGAGCCTTAATGTTTAATTTTATCTTTCTTTCGACTCTTATTTTTTATTCAAATAGTAATGATAGCTAAGCATAGACAACAAACATGATTCCATCTGCGAACATCCATGCTACAGCATTTAAATAAAGCACAATATAAAAATACCTTTAACTACTTCCACTTCGTAAGCACGAACTGTTTGATTACATATCCAATCCAAACAGAGATCATTTTTTTCTGCGTTACCAAAAAGTATTGAATTCTTAAGATTTTACAGTTTTATGAAATGTAATTAAACAAATAGAAAGGCTTTTCAGCTAAAGTAAGGAAACAAGTTTAAAAACTTAAAAAAAATATATTTACTCTCTATTTTTTTAAACTTCTGCCTGTTTTCCAAATCATACCCAGCCCTAACCAAGATATAATTTAAGTATCAGCCCTTAAAATCCTGGTGAATTGCTTTTAAAACGTGTAAATAAATAACTGTACATTGATTAGACCGTCCTACGTTTAAATTTGCAATTTAAGTTGGACGAAAAAGGATTAGTATAGTACGTTTAACGATGGAAAAATAATATTCTGCTGCCTTGTCTGATCGCCCATACTAATGTTATATTTATTAGTAAAATAACAAAACTTTTTTCCACAAAGGATATTTTTCAAAATAAAAGTAAAGAGCTGCTACATTAAATCAAAGATGAGCAGATAAAAAAGTCCAATAATGGTTCCAAGCGCAACTTTCTGCTAAACTTAGTTCTAATGTCCATATTTTATAGTATATGGCAGAAACTTGTTTTCGGGTTCCACAAAGGGTATTTTTCCACTAAAAGTTAAGAGCTGCTACATTAAATCAAAGATGAGCAGAGATAAAGTCCAATAATTGGTTCAAGCGCAGATTTTCTAATAAACTTAGTTTTAATGTTATAATTATTAGTATGACAGAAACTTTTTTGCACAAAAGATATTTTTCAACTAAAAGTAAAGAGCTAGCTACATTAAATCAAGATGAGGAGAAATAAAGTCCAATAATTGTTCAAGCGCCAAACTCTCTGTAAACTTAGTTCCTAATGTTATATTTGATAGTATGGCAGAAAATCTTTTCGTTTCCACAAAGGATATTTTTCAACTAAAAGTAAAGAGCTGTTACATTAAATCAAGATGAGCAGAAATACAGCCCAATAATTGTTCAAGCGCAAATTTTCTGTAAAAAACTTAGTTCTAATTTTATATATTAGTATGACGGAAATCTTTTTTTCCACAAAGGATATTTTTCAACTAAAAGTAAAGAGCTGCTACATTTTAAATCAAAGACGAGGCAGAAAATAAAGTCAATAATTGTTTCAAGTGCAAACTTTCTGTAACTGTAAACTTATTTCTAATTTAGACCCCGGCGCCATGCCGAAGAGGGAAGACCGGCGATGGTGGGGCCAACACATAAAAAACAGCGCGCCACGCCGTGCCGCAGCCGTAAGGTACAATCGGCGGGCGTGCCGCCGGCGCGATCAATGTTGACCGCAACATAAAGTTTTCATCAGTCTTTCTCAAATCACAGCTTAAATTGTACAACATGATTCAAAGCCTATTTCATGAGTTCCAAAATTTCACAAGTCGCTGGCTGGAAACTGGTCTTCTTCGTTATTCATCAGAGAAGAAGTAGAAAATTGGTAGAAACGAAATGGCTGTGGCGTTTCTTCGAACCCTTGCATAATACGAGTGTTTTAGTTGAAGTATCTATTAGCTATGTATTTCTTAAACATAAATATGTATCAAAATTAGTAGTTTTTTCATCGAGAGCATTACTGCCTATATAAAACTTCAATAACTCCGTATCACAAAATTCGTCAGTTATCTGGGTAAAAACTTTGAATATAACTTTGAACTTAGAAGCTTTTTTTTTCATAAATGCCCTTTGCCTATATCTGTTTTGTCACCTGTTAAAACAGTTGAAAATGGGCGACTTTGATATTGATTGTGTTTTTTTTTTTTTGCTCTTTGGGATCCTAAGAAGCCTTCTTGTATTTAAAAACTGGTTTTTTAATAACAACTTAAAAAGAAATCCATTTTAAAGTTTTTTGGCTTCTTTATTAGAATATATGTCATGTCAGGCTAAGGCTGAACTGCTGCTTTTTTATTAATTTGGCGTTCTCTTTTGGATATTATTCATTTTTTTCTTTTGGGGTTGATTCCAAAGTTATAAACTGATAAATAACTAATATCAGTCAAATTATAAACTGCATCTAAAAGGAGTAAATTTATCAAATTGAAAAATACATGATGAACACTTCACCATGAAAACATTTCAATTACAATGGACACACAAAAAAAACACTTTAATAGTGTTATTTGCTATGAAGAAAAATGAGGGTGCCAGCTATTTTCTGTAGGTACAAAAATGATAAAGCTCATACGTTTTAAGCGTAATTAAATGAAATAATTTGCAGACTGAAGTAGCTCCAGGAAGATTTGAAAGTTTTCATCCTAGTCGTCACTTTTAATCCAAAGCAAAATTTAAGTAAGGAACACCTAGTATCAGATATTGAGTTTAAACTTTGATCTCCAAATGCTCACAAGGAATTACCAAATTTAGACAGGTCGCAACCATAAGTCACTTGTGGGTCAAAATACTCAAAGACTCCTCTTGGATGGCCCCATGCCAGGTCAAAGCTTCTGCTATGGTCCTTTCCATGGAAATCTCAAAGAGTTTCTTTTTAAAATAGCTTTCAAGTGTAGTATTTAGGGGTATTAGACTTTTTTGCTTTACTTCAAAGCTTAGAAAAAAGTGTTATAATATTCCAAATGTTATATTGTGCATATTGTTGGTAATCATTTGTGGGGTGATCGAATTTTCTAAACCACCGTAGATATGTAAGAACGTTTGCAACGTCTAGTTACCCTGAGATATCATAAGACTGTCAAAAAAACTCCTCCTTGAACCTAACATAATTGAAAAAAAAGCTTTTATTATGACCTGGCCTTTTAATGTAAACTTGGGCACTGCCCTGACCAAGTGGCACCATTGTTACTCGAGTGCAACGTTAGGTGGGGATGTCGATATCGCTTTCGTCAAACCAATTCGTTTTTAGTGTGAATCTGCCTTATTCGGTACTTATGAATGAATGTTTTCAAAGTAAACCCGTTTCATCAATAATAAAAAAAACGACTGGATTGGACGCATATGTCCCATTCCCTTTGACTAAAAAACCATGCAAGTGCTGTATCAAGTATAACTCACGAAAATCTTGTTAATTTTGTCAACTTTTCAACTTTTTGCATCCCTGCTTTCAATAAAAAAAAATCAAGGTACTATCACTTAAATATAATAACTTCCTATGCCCACCCTTCTGGATCCCATCTTGATAGGATACCGTCTCTGATTTAAATAAAAAATAGTTATTGGCACCCCTGCTTTAAAAAACATCGAAGGTATTATCATTTAAATATGATAGCTCAATACCCACTCCCCCCTCTGGTACCCACCTGATAGGATGCCATCTCTGCTTTAAATTAAAAAAATCAACTTTTTGAGGATCCCTGCTTTCAATAAATAAATATTTCGAGCTATTATCATTTAAATGTAAAATACCTCCCTACCCCCCCCCCCCCCCCTCTGGATACCACCTTGATAGGATACCGTCTCAGCATTCATTAGAAAAATAATTTACTTAATAATTAACTAGGTCACTATATTGTGGCAACAAACACGCAAAATAACGTTTGAAACAGCTTAGTGTTCCTTAAAAAAAAAATTGAGGTCATTAAGTAAAGGTGTACAAAGACAACAACGAAATGTCGAAATTATTCAGATATACCTCAAATTATTGGAAAACTGAGTGATATGATTCGCCCCCATGGCCTTCCATAAAATCCAAAGAATCTCACACAGAGCCACACACAAAAAACCAAATCAAGGCCTGTAGCCTATGAGTAAATTGCAAATAACCCCAATACAATGAACAAGTCCTAATGGGGGGCCCTGGGTCTATTAAAATATTTTAATGGTTTCCCAGGGAATTGGATATTCAGTTTTTCTTCTGTTCTCCACTTTAAATGAAAAAAAATAATTATCTTTTTGCATCCCTGCCTTTCTAAAAAAAAATTGAGGTATTATCATTTAAAAATGATAGCCCCTATCCCCCCCTATCGGCAATAATTTACAATTTATTTATGTATCATATTTTGGGGTAACTTCCGGTTCAATCTTTAATTCTCAACCTTGTACATAGCTTCAGTCTATAGGTAAATTTTGTCTCAATCGAAGGTTTTTTTTTTGGGTTTGTGGTCGGGGGGGTAAAAAGTTCCAGAAAGAGATTGTGTTTTCTATCAGGCGTTCAATTATTGAGTATCAAAACATTAAGAAAATCTTATCTAAAAAACAGCAAAAAAAATCTGACAAACTTACGATCAGCTGTAGAAAACAATCCGTCGGCTGTCAATTTCAAAATCCAACAAAAGGGTGACAAGCTGCTAGGGTAGTGAATGCGTTCTTTAATTCTATTCAACTTGAAAAGTAAAATTCTTGACTACGAATGATGTAAGAAAGAGTAGTAAGGTATAATAGATTGAAAATATACATAGAAAAATATACATTGGAAATTGCGCAAGAAAAACCCATGCCTGAGACACTGTATTTACACGTGAACATTTAAAAAAAAGCATGTGGTTATTGCTATTGTTGTCAACTGCACATGGAAACAGTTTGACGTGTTTGAAAGATTCCGTTCCTGGCGTTTGATTGTCATTGCAAAAAGGGGTAATTAGTGATTGGATAATTTTTTACATGAAAACTCTGAAATAAAATATTTTTGGAGCATGTACTTGACGATGGAGCAAGAAAAGGGTTAAATGTGATTAGCAATTATGAGCGAGGATTCCCCCATTGGTTCCTGGCGGTAGGCTACGCATATCAGGTGTTGAAAATTTGACAGAGAATGGAGGTATTTGAGGTGGAAAAGGAATTGTGTATTAAGTTGGAACTTTCAGAGAGTGCTTAAAGGGAAAGCAAATTCACAAAAAGGAAATATGTGCACGCTCAGGCTGGGGTGTTGAGTTGCAACGGGAGTTGAGTTGCACGGAGGGTTGAGTTGAGTTGCACGAGCGGGTTCATGTTAAAGGGTGGGGTATAGTTTTACACGGCGGGGGGGGGGGTTTAGTTAAATGGGGTCGAGTTGCACGAGGGTTAAGTAGTCACGAGGGTTCAGTAGCACGGGGGTTCAGTTGTACGGGAGTGGGCATTCGGTATACATGATCAAGGGTGTTTTTTTTCTTTACTTGATGGTCATTCAAAAAAGCGAGGATTTCTGTTATATAAATAATTCTTATACATTTTAAAATAGAAGCTTTAACGGGGTTTGAGAGACTCTGTTGTTTTATTTCTTATGCATGCTGTGTGTTTTTTTCTTTACTGTGTGGTGGCTATTCAAAAAAAGCGAGGGATTTCTGTTAAATAGATTAATTTCTTATACCTTTTTAAAATAGCTTTACGGAGGGTTTGTGGAGACTGTTGTTTTATTCTGTGTGATTTTTTCTTTACTTGGTGGCCATTCAAAAAAGCGAGGATTTCTGTGTAAAATAAATAATTCTCATACATTTTAAAATAGCTTTACGGTGGTTTGAGATACTCTGGTTGTTTTATTCTGTGTGATTTTTTTCTTTACTTGGTGGCCATTCAAAAAGCGAGGATTTCTGTTAAATAAATAATTCTGTATACATTTTAAAATAGCTTTACGGGCTTGAGAGACTCTGTCGTTTTATTCTGTGTGATTTTTTTCTTTACATTGGTGGCCATTCAAAAAGCGAGGTATTTCTGTTAAATAAATAATTCTTATACCTTTTAAATAGCTTTACGGGGGTTTGAGAGACTCTGATGTGATTTTATTCTGTGTGATTTTTTTTTTCTTTACTTGGTGGCCACTCTGAAAAAGCGAGGATTTCTGTTAAATAAATAATTCTTATACATTTTAAAATAGCTTTACGGGGTTTGAGAGACTCTGTTGTTTTATTCTGTGTGATTTTTCTTTACTTGGTGGCCATTCAAAAAAGCGAAGATTTCTGTTAAATAAATAATTCTTATACATTTTAAAAAAGCTTTACGGGGTTTGAGAGACTCTGATGTTTTATTCTGTGTGATTTGTTATTTTACTTTGGTGGTCATTCAAAAAAGAAGGATTTCTGTTAAATAAAATAATTCTTATACATTTTAAAATAGCTTTACGGGGTTTGAGAGACTCTGTTGTTTTATTCTGTGTGACTTTTTCTTTATACTTGGCGGGCATTCAAAAAACGAGATATGATTCCTAGTTTAAAATAAATAATTCCTTATACCTTTTAAAATAGCTTTACGGGGTTTGAGAGACTCTGTTTGTTTTTATTTCTGTGTGATTTTTTTCTTTACTTGGTGGGCCATTCAAAAAGCGAGGATTTCTGCTAAATAAATACTTCTTATACATTTTAAAATAGCTTTACGGGATTGAGAGACTCTGTTGTTTTATTCTGTGTGATTTTTTCTTTACATTTGGTGGGCCATTCCAAAAGCGAGGATTTCTGTTAAATAAATAATTCTTATACATTTTAAAATAACTTTATGCGGGGTTTGAGATAGACTAAGTCGTTTTATTCTGTGTGATTTTCTCTTTACTTGGTGAGCCCATTCAGTAAAGCGAGGATTTCTGTTAAATAAATAATTTCTTATACATTTTAAAATAGCTTTACGGGGTTTGAGAGACTCTGTTGTTTTTTGTTCTGAGTGATTTTTTTTTACTTGGTGGGCATTCAAAAAAGCGAGGGGATTTCTGTTAAATAGAAATAATTCTTATCCTTTTAATAAATAGCTTTACGGGGTTGAGAGACTCTGTTGTTTTATTCTGTAGTGATTTTTCTTTACTTGGTGTCGTCCATTCAAAAAGCGAGGATTTCTGTGTAAATAAATAATTCGTATAACCTTTTAAAATAAGAGCTTTTTTGGTCTTTCTGAACTTTCTGTGAGAGGCGGGGGGGGGTAAGTATTTAGTTTAAATAATTCTAGGAGAAATTGAGTTTTGTGGCTGGTGTGGAAAATGGTAACGTGTTCATGTTGAATATTCGTGGGTAAAAACATACGACTAAGAAAAACGCTGTCACTATAAATTTAAGGCTATTCTGTTTTTGATGGACTTTCTAGTGGCGGGAGTAACTATTTTTAAATAATTCCTAGGAGGAATTGAGTTTTTATGGATGGTATGGAAAAATGGTATGTGTTTAAATATTCGGATAAACAAGCTTTTATAAATAAGGCTATTGTGTCTTTTCTGAACTTTCTGTGAGAGGCGAGGGTAAGTATTTAGTTTAAATAATTCTAGGAGGAATTGAGTTTTTTGGCTGGTGCGGAAAAAATGGTTACGTGTGGGGTAAATTAAGTTTTGAGGGGGGGGGGGGGTTAAAAATACTAGTTATTTAGTACCCAGTAAACAGTTGACTTGAAATGCTTCATTAGAAATTAGATTATTGCTAATGATACTCCTCGACAGATATTTGTTTTATTGTATTTATAGCTATTAGTCAAAACGTTGCTCTGTGTTTGTCACACCAACTAGTAAATATTTATCGGGGTTTTATTTTTTCTGTTCATATTTAAGGTTAACCCAATATAATTACATCATTCTTTTATTTAACTTACTTTTGTAGAATAGGAAATTCTAGACCTAAGGATTCATTCCCTCGATTCTAAATCAGTTTATTCATGTATAATGGTGAAAAAAAGTCTATGTAATTCTCCGTTATTCTTCTTTCTTCTTATGTAGCTAAACGTTACGCTGTGTTTGTGTCAACACACCAACTAGTTTAAATATTATTCTCGGGGGTGTTTATTTTTTCCGTTCAATTATTTTTTCAGTAGTGTAAGTTAATATAATGCTGAGGGGGAGTAAAAAATGGTAGTTATTTAGTACCCGTAAACAGGTGACTTGATATGCTTCATTAGAAGTAGGTTATTGCTAATGATACCTCCTCGACAGATATTTTTTATGGCTCTAACAATTGTACTCTCTATGCTTGCCCAGAGACACGATGTGGCTTTCCCACCTATTGCTCTATGGCCGGTTTGTTATCGACATATACCTAGTTTATTGGAATGTATTTAAAATCAGTATTTTCGTACACAGTGAACGATAAACACATAACTAATACCTCTAAAAAAAAGTGAAAGATGAAGCATTTTTAAGAAAGTGTGTTCACCATGAAAAATAGTGTTATTGTTGGCATTGAATGCTGACCAAAGAAGAAAGTATTTAAACTATGAAACAAGTACAAGTGGTATGGCACTATCGGAAACGTATGCGTGCATTGTCATGACAGTAAGGAATTGAATTTTCTTTGGTCAGTACCAAAAAAAAAAATTCAACTCTTTATGATGGTGGATATGCGAGATTGAGATCGCCGCGAGATGATTGCACTCAAAGAGAATGCCAACATAAAAATAATAGTTGATTAAAAGGGGCATCTTCTTGCTAGTGCTTTGTGGTAACATGTTACCCAGTGGTTCTAAACCATATCGTCAGCCTTTCGGGTATTAGGCATTCAAATGAAAGC
>CM051275.1:37715093-37775093 GCA_027921565.1 Artemia sinica | reverse complement strand
GGAAGGGATAAATTTTTCGCAGTTCATATTACTGACTTACGAATAAAGTAAACATACACTCGATGCCTTTTCTTATGCTCTTTCCATAATAAAATAATCATTTTTGTTGGAAATGAATTGTACCCCCCACCCTATATCAATTAATTCCGGGTATATATTTGACAATTACAGGGGGGGGGTTAAAGATTAACTTACCTCTTCATTTACATCAGAAATGAGATTTAACCCCACCCTACCCCCTAATTTGCAAATATATATCCGGAGTTGGTAGATATAGGGGTGGTTTGTACAATTATTTTCCAACAAAAGTTATTATTATATTTGGAAAGAGCATAAGAAAAAGGCATCGAGTGGTATGTTTACTTTATTCAAAGTCAATAATATGAATTGGGAAAAATTTAACGAAAAAAGTACCTAGGATAGGTTATGTATTTAATATATTCTATGCTTTTACCCCCCCTCCCCCCCCCCTAATGTGCCAATATATAGCCCAAATTTGTTTCTAAACGATTATATATTCATCCAAATTTTATTATATTTTATTAGTATTACCCAGACTTGACTTGTGGCTACTCGTGGGTACTGTATAATGCACAAATCCCCCCCGAAAATTTTTCAGTTTTCTGGAAAATATGATTTAAAAGTAACGTTTTTAAAGTTGTAAAATCAAAAAGGACCTGTTTAGTTGAAAAATAAGAAAAATTTTACAAACTAACATTCGTGACAACCCTCCTCTGTGCATAGTCACCATTTTTACAGAAGGGTGAGGAATGGTATTCACATGCCTCACTCCAAGTGTTACTGGTTGTTTACGAGCCTCAGCCCCCTACCTTAAAAAAGCAGAGCAGGTTTGTCACTTACGTGGCGAAAAACCATTAAATTTACTTATGATGAAACTACCCAAACATATGACCAAATGATATGAAAAGAGTTAGGAAAAGATGTTTCACAATAATCGTTAGGCTGAAAACGCACGAAACAGCAATTATACACTAACCTTAGTCTGACACACTAGCAAAATTGCGAAGAATACTCCTTCTGCACGCATTGTATGCCCATAATCATAAATACTGAGATAGTATAAGTATATCACGTCCGTTAGTTCCCTAAAGATTACTCATGATCGCCACCCTGCGTTTGAATTTCCCTTAAAAATCCATTTGCAGCGTTGCCAATACTTTAAAATCAACTGTGCCAGTTTTACGAACAAAAAATTTAGGCCCGCAAGCAATTTGTACCATCTGAACAGCAGGTTAAAAATGCCTTAAGAAGAAGAAAAATTTTCGATAAATTAAAGCTTGAACATATATCTAAGTTAGAAGAAAACAAATAAAACCAGAATATACGGGAAGATTTATATTGTACCAAAAAATTCCAAATGTATCGCATTGTACCAGGATTTCTAAATTGTTCTAAAGACGATACAATTGTACCGGTTGGCAACACTGGTCGTTAGACTGTCATTTTGCTCTTTGGTGCCTTTTTACTTAAAATTAGAATAGCAAATCGAACGCATTCTTTTGCAGCATTTTCAAAATGTAATACCCCTTTAATAACGCATTTGCCAACCGTCAGTCTTGTTCAGTTTATCAGTTCATTTCATGCCCCTTACCATTCTTGAGCAGAAAAAAAGAAACATCGCATAAAAAAGGGATACTTTTCTGTTTTAGCCACTCGCTCAAAAAAGTGAAGTTAGGTTGATCCTAATTAAATACACATTAGGGGGGGGGGGGGGTTTTAAAGTATAGCGGGTCTGCATGCAAAATGTATTAGCTACAATTATACCTGCATTTTATTAAGTTTGATTTGTTTTCTAACTTCAGGCTGTCCAAATACTTTACCCCCACTCCCTAATGTGCAAATATATAGCCCAAATTATACGAGTCTAATGTATTTTGTCACTTGCCACTTGTTTTCCACTGAGCGTAAACTAATTGTCTCTTAATACAGACAGATGAAAACGGTTTGTTCCTGAGTTTTACACAGCGTGATTTCTTCAGTGGGGTTGCATATAACAGAAAAGTATGAAAAGAGGTTGTCATCAAATAGCTTTGTATTTTAAATTTGCCGCTCGAATATATAATTACTATGTCGACAAGAAAAAACGGGCGGGCGCCTTTTATTTGTCGTCTAAAAAAAAACGGCTAAACGTCGACATGATGTCAAAACTTTACAGGTAGAACGCCCACCATGTCAGCAGAGAATCAAAATACAAATTGCATAATCAAATATACAATAAAAAAAAAAAAATAAATAAGATCTACGGGAATCAGAGTGGGTTCGCTACCTCCAAACACTAGAAACTCTGTTTTGGAGCTAACAAAAGCTCTATACGAAAATTTTGTTTCTTAATTTTGTTTTTTTGAACAATTTTTATTTTTGAATGTATTTACCATCTAATCTATGTGCTGGTATAGTATCTCTTTTCTAGACATCAAAGGAGCTTTTGATTTAGCATTAAGGAATTTTATTAAGAGTATGTTACAATTAGGTTTGCCTTGGAGATTTGTTAAGGTTTTAGTGGCAATGCTTAGGACAGCAGTTCGTGTAGGAAACACAGTTTTCTAGAATAATGAAATCTGGTAGTAGACCTAAGTAATTTTCTAGTTTGTCACCTAGGCTATTTTGGTACTTGTATGATATACCCCTACCTAATATTTATTCATGTAATTAGGCCCTGGATTTTCCATAATTTGGGGATTTAGGGATCAGAATACGATAAATATATTATACTTTATTAACAGTAGCGTTACTGACGGGGGGGGGGGGGCAGATACTTGCTCCCCCCCCCAATAATTTTAAAAAGACCATAATTTATTAAGTAGCTTTTAAAAACTGTTGCTTGCTTTAAGTGTAAAATTGGCTATTTACTTTGAACAGAATTTTTTTTTAAATTAATCCATGCTCCTTTCAACACAAAGGAAAACGAGAAAAATAGGGGTTCATTAAACTTCATAATATGTTCCACATTAATATTTTTCCAAATATACTGCTTTTTTTTTATTTTTTTTTAATCCCACCTCCTCTCCTCTCAGTGCACTAACATTAAAAAAAAAAACTACTTTTAAACATTACAAAAATCTGAATGCCACCTACACTCTACATTTTACTAAAATTAGCAGCTAAAGAGTGGTCTTCGCATTATTGTACTTCTACTAAAATAATTTTTTAATTTTTTTATCAACAATAAAATAAAATTCTCTCCCGCAGAGAGGACGTCCCCCCTCCACAGGAAGTCCCCCGCTTGCGGTGGCCATTTACAACAACAGACAAAATTTTCTCAAATTCCAATTCTGCCAAAGAAGCCACTACTAAAAAAAAATAAAAAAAAATATCCCAATAAAAAATAAATATAAAAACCAACAAAAAAACCAAAAAAAACAAAAACCCTCTTTTACATTATCATTTCAGCTTATTTTTACAACACACAAAAATAAACAACACTAATATTTACGAAAACAAATAAGCTGAAATGTACCACCAAACCCCATTTTTTAAACTTAATTTTTTTCCTTTTTTCTATTTTTTTCTTTTTTTATACTATACTGTTTTTTATAATATACTGCTTTTGAGACCTTATCATCAAGTAAAAATGTGAGCCTAGTTAATGGTAAAAGTGAAAAATGCTCTATGCTTCCTGTTTCGCCACATTCACTCAGGTCATTTTTCCCCTGATATTTACGGTGAATTTATTTCTAAAAAAATCTATCAGGTCAAGATTAGATTCTCTTGGTTTTAAAACTTTGAAAAGTGAAAATGAGTACACCCTCTAAATCGACAAGTAGGATAGAAATGGAATCATTGAAGAATAAGGTAGGTATATAGGGAATATAGTTTCCTGAATGACAAAGAAAACATGGAAAAGAAAATAAGACTCAGTGCTTTTTATAATGATACTCGTACTATAACTAGACAGGTCAAATCGGTAGTAGTTTGGTCAGGAATTTGGTAGAGGGTCTAGGAATCCTCAAATTGTTTCAATTTCATTTCCAGTATTTAATTGAAACTCTAATTCTCTAATTTGTCTTTGAAATGCCTAATAAGCACTATTTATAATAGCTAATATAAGCTACAAATTCTAATTTTGGTAAGCTCCAAATGCTGTTATTTGTATTTCAAACGCCTATTAGGCGACAAGAACATCTTATTCCTTACGCTTCGGATCCAAATACTAATCCATAAATGTAGAACTGCCTCTCTGGATAATACTATGCTTACTTTTGCTAATTTCGCCTTTCTAAACGTTTCTTTTAAGCAGCTCCAAAAAAAAGAATTGACATAAACGTGCAATGAATTATGACTGAAATTAGTCACATTTCACACAACACCAGCGCTACCTTTGGGACATTTATCTCTGCATCAGCATGCTGTACGAAATCTTTGCTGAGAATAGAATAAAGTGAATTTAAACAAAATATCTATAATTTTTCATAATTTACAAAATTTGTGTGCACTTATAAGTGGTACCAACCCCTTTTCTTTTTCTATTGTTAACAGTTTTATCATACTGTACTAGGAGATCAAGCTTTGCTTTTGAAGGGAATTATAGACATAAAAACGATATTTAAATTAACCTCCTCCGGATATGTATGCCCCCCTTACCCTGACTTACACAAGAAAACTTTTGTGAAGTTTTTATAGATTTTGTTTTCTTAAGCAAAGATACAAAGGAAGGTATTTTTTCAAACTCTATGAGTTCAATTTTCCCTTCCAATTGGTATCCCTGGCAATTTTTAATTAATTAAGGTTTGTGCCACAATAATATCAAGAACTGTTAAAATTTTCTGGATATTCTTTGTCAAACAATGCCCAACAGATAAGTTAATAATTGTAAACTTTATTTTTCGAATACATTGAAATTTGAAATATGGTCGCTATTTGAATGTAAGAAATTTTCACAGTATAATGTTATACAATCTATGGTAATACCTTAACTCATCATGTATCTTTACTTAGACAGCGCTATTGCGCTGTCTATGACGGTGGCCGACGTTTTACAAAACCCCCCCCCCGGCGATTACCCCCGGCAAAATAACATCCCACGGAAAATACTCCCCCCCGAAAAATCCCCCCCCCTGGGAAAATATCTCCTGTAAAATTTCCCCCGTGGAAAATAGCTCCCCGCAGAATTCCCCTCGCAGAAATACCCCCGGAAAATACCCCCCGAAGAAATATCCCCCCGCGGAAAATATCCCCCCCTCCGGACAATACCCCTGGAAAATACCCTCCCCCTACTGCGGAAAATTACCCCTCCCCCGGTAAATACCCCCCCCCCCGGGGAAAATAAGGCTTCCCAAATTTGAGGATTTTATTTGAGTCTAATTTTTTTTTTTATTTCCGTATTTTTTTTATTTCTTGTTTATTATGCCCACTCACTCGAGTTGACGCGCTTTAAAACTCGAGAACAAACCGGTTTTCTTCTCGTTATTTTCTTTCAGCTTAGCATGAGACAAGACAAAGACAAGTGACAGAATAGATGGGAAATATTTATAATTTGGGCTATATATTTGCACATAAGGAGAGGGGGGGGGGGTGGTAAAGTGTTTGCGACAGTTTGAAGTCAGAAAAAAATTCCTTCTAGGTATGGGGCCACTAAAAATGACATGAAGAATAGCGAGGTATCTGTAAATTTTTGCTAAAAAAAATCAAAAAAATACCAGTATAAAGTAAATGTAATGTTTATTTAAGTGTTTTTTTCAAGTGTTAAGTTTTATTTTTTCAATGACCGTTTTTACGTATTAAGTACTATTATTAGGTTAATGTCAGTAGAGGAAGCCCTTGCATGTTCACGGGGACGATCCTTTTTGGGAGAACAATTGGACCACCCTCCAGAACATCACCGTATATTACGACCATGTACATATATTTTACAGGCGAACGGGACTCCATATAAGGAGTCACTAAGAATAATCTGTTCTAAAGTGATAAATGCAATGTGACTAGAAATTCTATTTTTAATATATTTTTCTTTGAATTCGAGCGTATAAATATAGGTTACAACTGAGAGTGTTGTATCACTTATAATTATATTGTTTGACTTAGCGATGTATATTATGGACAATCAAAATGGAGTTAACCAATATTTCGATGTAATGTACTTTTTTTTACAATTAAATAGTATGTACATAATTAATTTAGATGTTTCTCTGTTCAAGTAGTTTGATAGATCTTGTATTTCAAAAGTCTAAGAGCCATATTTGTGCACAACATTTATGAAAAAATAAAAAGCAATAAAGCACACAGATACACGGTTATTATAACATTCTGACTTCGTTTCAAATTTGACCATAGACTGTTATTCTCCAAAAGTATCTTTCTTATAACCTTAGAATTGAAAAAAAAAACAATCCGAATGCCAGCATTTCCCCCTATTCTCTCTTAATGAAACACTGACCTGGCTTAACCTTGTCAAAGTACCATAGCACACGCATATATGAGATGCATTTACTGTTGTTTTTCACATTAGAGTAGAGTAGAATATTTTTATTTATAACACATACATAAATAAATGTCACAAAACAGCGCACATGCCTGTGGCATACTTTAGCGCTGAAAATATTGCCAACCAAAATACATAGCCATTTTCTAACTAAATTTACAACACCGAAAAAGAAAACCCTAATGAACAAAACGATTAGCATGTCATAAGATATTTCTTCACCAATCTTAGAAAATGTGGCTTGTTGCTGCATTCTCAAACTGATGCTGGCTTTGGAGTTCCAGATTTTCATCCCAGTGTGACGGATGCTGAATCCCGCTCTTGATGTCGGGCGAATTTCGCACGAAAAAAGTCTGAACGATGTGTAGTAGGATAAATCTAAAATGAGAATTAGTTGGGAAGATGCCGGCGAAATTTACAGGTAAATTACTATATTGATAATCGTGACAAATACTAGAGATAGAAATTAAATGAAGTTAGTCCAAAGAAAAAATTCCTGAAGTCCCATATAGGCGTATAACTGAAGATCTGCAATCAACACTAAAAAGAATCCTCATTGCTTTATTCTGAAGTATTTGGAGAGATTTGAAAACAGACGAAAAGGTAGATGCCCAAACCGAAATGCAATAAAAAAAATATGGGTGGACGAAAGAATAATATATAGATTTTAGAATAGCTTTAGGAAAGAAATGACGAAGATAAGTTAGCATGCCAATATTTCGGGACGTTTTTTAACGACATGTTTTTCCATATTTATGAAACGACAAATTTTCATCTAAAATAATCCAAGATATTTGAACTGATCTACCCGTTTTAATTCAAGACCATTCAAAAAAGAGAGAAGCTATCTGACACTACTGATCCAGTTCACGAAAATAAAATATATTGGCATTTTTTTCCTTAAGAGATAGTAAATTCCTTGAATATCAATCAGATACAGTTAGTAACGTACTTTTGAGGTTCTGGAAAAGAACTGATAGGTCCCGTGAGAGGCAAAAATTACTACATCATCAGCAAACATTATAATTTTACAAAGAGGCAAAACTTCTGGCAAATCATTAATAAAAAGAAGAAATAGAATAGGCCCAAAGGACAGAGCACTGAGGCACTCCATAATTAATCGGAAAAGTTTCGGAACGGAGATCACGAGATTTATCAACACAATCTAGTCGTCTCCCAGAAAGGTAAGATGCAAAAAAATTTAACAGCTTGTGTTGAAAACCCGTAAGACTTGAGTTTAAAAAGAAGCAACGGATATTTACGGTGTCAAACGCTTTGGCGACATCAAGAAAAATCGCCAACGCGTGTTGACCATCATCAAGTGAATCATTAATATTTAGTAAAAGCTCATGAATTGCCAGTTCAGTTGACTTTCCTTTTTATAAAACAATATTGAGACGTGTGTAAAATCTTACTATCAAATAAATATTTTTGTAATTGACTATTTGCAAGTTTTTCTAAAATTTTGCTGAAAGTCAAAAGTAGAGAAATGCCTCTATGATCTGAAGGGTCGGTTGAACTCCCAGCTTTGGTAATGCTATAAAATTTGCTTTTTTTAAAAGCTCAGGAAAAAATCCTATGCATAAGTGATGGATTAAAAATATGTTCCAACAAAGGTGAAATGCTTGACGCTATTTGCTTTACGGTTTGAGCCAAAAATCCAAATTCGTCCTTAGAAAAACTCCGTTTAAGCTTCAGAGTAGCTTATTCCTATAAAACTCTGATTCTTCAAACGACTATGGTGTCTGTAATTTTAAATAATTCTTAAATTTTCTATTTTTATGTTTTAACGATGTAAAAATACCTTCAGTAATCCATTGGTAAAAATTTCTGCGCAAACTTTCCATGCAAAAACTCTTGTTGAAGAAGCCCGATCCCACAGTCACACATCATTTGATCAATAAATCTGAAAACGCACCATTTGCGTCATCGGAGCCATAAACCGAACTCCAATCATTGTCACCAATTAACTGACGTTGAACTTTACAATCACATCCATGTAATTCGCTTTTTGAATTATCCATTGTTGAATCTCGATGTTGTTTATTACTATTATTTTAAATTTAAAAGAAACACTCACCGGAAAATGATCCGAAATATCGGACAAAATTACGAAAGAAATCATCAGTAATGGATTATTAGCAGATTCCAGGCCAATTAGGTTAGAATTAAATGCCTTACATGGGCGTGTTATACAATATGTATTAAAATGATAATGGCGATTTTTTTTACGATAAATATATGATAATAAGCATCTATTTTATTCATAGTATTATGTAAGATCCCCACCACACAAAGTGTAAGCAAATGGGATTATGTTTCATTTTTCGTCATATATGCTCAAAAATATAAATGGAGAGAGGAGGGGACATCCAGCTTATTAAGAATTAATTATCGGGGATCTAAAAACACATTTATATTTAAAGGAATTTCTGAACAACAACCTCTGGCAAAGAAGCCAAAGGTAAGCGAGGTAATCATATCCGCTAATAGCAGCCAGATGATGACACGCCAATACACACAAGACCAATTGTAATAGTATATGCGGTCCTTGACACACATGAACTTACCAGGATTTGGTGCTGACTGCACATGCCAATGGTATCCAACAAGATCTGCCATATTATGAATCTTCAATGCACGGCGTAAATAAAAACTATATTTTCTATTTTTGTTTCCTCCCATTTTCTTGACTTTTTTTAGTTATATTTTCTAATATAATGAAAAAAAAATCATTGAATAATGTTTGAAAACGAAAAGCATTGGAATTTTTATAGTGCAATTAAAGATAATTTATGGTTCTTCTTGAGAACGGAGAACTTATCAGACAGCGCATTGGTAAAAAAGCGCTGCTTTTAGTATGACAGCACATCAGTAAAAAGCACCGCTTTGAGAAAAGAAATTTAGGGGTTCAAATGCTTTTTTTTAATTAGCATGGAGGGAATTATCATAGAAACTATGATGGTATAGTTTCATTGAATATTCTAGTAAACTATTAAGAAGATAATAGGATAGTTCAATCAACTGTGTGTGTATGGGAATGGCATAAACTCCACAGTCTATTGAGCATAGCTCATAAGTTATTCAAACTGAAATTTGTTTGTTTAAAAAATATTTTATTACGGTGGGGGTTGGGGAGCTGGTACTTTGGTGGAGGGTGGGAAAGTATGATCCTGGGTTTTCCAAAACAGATTTATGATTACTAAGATGATATTAAGTTGAAATCAGAGCACACGCTATGTACATTTAAGTTTTCCATATTTACGTGTAAGAGCATTACATAATAGGATATTAAATTTAAAATTTCGGGAATATATAGTGATTGGGAGGGGGTTGAAAATAAACCACTAGTATTTTTTTAGTATGCAAATGTTTTTTAAATGATATGAAAATGTAGCTCGCTAATAATTCATTTTATTCGACTTTTATAAAACAGGATCAATTACACAATGAAAATAAATTATTTTATTATTGTAGATTAACATGGATAACTTACCACCACCATCATCATCACTACTACCCACTCAAGGATTATGTGACCTAATTGAGGATACATTATTAATCGCGCCACCGATTGATTTAGCCATGGTCAACTTATTGACCCACCATTTGTCGACAATGATCTTGAATGGTAACGCTAACTTTTTATAGGAATGTTTTGGAGGTAGTGTAATATTTGATGATTTTCCCTCTAATATTAACGAAAATATGATGACCCCGAGCAGATGGATAACTTTTTAAAGGAATATTTTAGTGATAGTAATGTTATTTCTTCTACTTGTTCATTTGATATCCCTCCAAGTGCCTCTGGACAGGGTTCGGTGGTAGTTTCGCCCAACCAGATGCATTTGAAGATCATTGTGTCAGAGGACGGTTTTGGTTGGTATATAAGCTGATTCCTAACACTTTTAGAATTTTAAATAATTTTTCCATAGTTAAATGAGAACCCTCCCTCTCCCACTGTTTTTATTGGACATCACACCAGTTCAGTCAAATATATTTGAAGAATAAAATAAATTTGCTTGGACAGATCGTCTCAGCCCCAGATACACCTGAGGGTATGTTGAGTGAACTAGATGATTTTACTCCGTGCACCAACCCTTATATTGAGGTTGAACAGAGTGGTGGTGGAGGTAGTGGGGATATGAAAATTTCTACATCACTACCTGAATTTTATTTAACAAATTCTGTCTTGCATACTATAGATGTTTACACGGCTATATTCGGGGACTCTTTTAATTCATTAATACCGAGGAAACCATAACAGACTCTATGAATATTGTCCATTCGTGTGTGGGCAAGATTTGATCCCTTCTTGAACAACAAATTCCGGTGTGGGGTGGTCAAGACAGTATAAAAACATCAATAACATCAATAATTCATATTTTATTGAAATAGAAATGCCGGTGAAGTTTATACACATTTTCTGCACACTGAAATGTTAGTCCTTCTTTGACATTTGGCAAATTGTGAGGGTGAATTTATGGAATGGATAGATAGTATTGTCACAAAAACTGGATAACTATAATGAGAAGGGTAGTGGGGCAGTGGTTTTTATTTATTGAGAATTCAAATGTAAATATGTGTAAATTAAAAAAAGATTTTATTTAAGAGGTGGGCATAGGAAGAGGACTGAAGTTATAAAATATCATTCAGATTTGGAAGGATGTCGGGTGTAAAAAGATCTGTTTCGAAACAGGGCAACAGTGTTTCATGTATGCATTTCTGATAGCGGCCTTCCGAACCCTACAAGGTAATGCTACTAAGACAAAATTCGACAAATTGGCAGCTAACGGAGATGGGAGGGGGCAGATTTCCCTAAAGTAAATTTCAGTTGTTTAAAAGGTCAACATCTGGTAACACTCAAGGGAATAGATATTTTTGAATGGGCTAACGAACATTTACATAATTTGTGTTACGGTGTTACAATATGAAACGGAATTTGAGGAGGGTAAACTCAGTACAAAAAAGGGGTACTATTCCCAGTGCAGGCTCCTTCGATTGAATCAGTGAAGCACTAGGTATGGCTTCTTTACAAACCATGTTACAGAATCTGATTAATTGGACAATTTAATATAATTACAGATATTAGTAGAGCTATGAAGGAGGAAAAATAAAATAGAGTACTCTGCTATTGTCCAGCCAGTCTATCTAGATTTTGAACTGAATTATACATAAAGAACCACATGAAACACTGTAAACGTCTGTGTGGAAACGGTTAGTGGTGACAAGAAAATTTTGAATTTTTAGAAATTTTCAGAATTCACTTTCGCAGAGTGATAATATCAGCTTAGACTGTGAAGCTAAACTCACAGATGCGTATGACCTAAATAATTCAAACCGTATCAAAGAACATCAAGCCATTACAGTCTATTACGGCCACGCTCAAAGAGATTTTAGTAATACCCTGCGAGTGTTAGATCTAGTTGAGACATTGGGTGGGGAACTTTGTGTGCGGACAACCTTGAATAAACTAATTATAACAGAAAATAAGGAAATCTCACGGTTGTGTCACACAAATTATCCTATAATTCTATCACCAAAGGACAGGTTGGCCATTAAAAAATAAGAAAACATGTTTGGTTTGTAAGGGGAAATTTTGAATAGGGTAGAGAAGGAAAAGGGGATAAGTGGAAATGGGCGAAGAGGAAAGGGGGTAAAGGGAAAGTCCGCGACCACGATTATTTATGGCAAGAAATTTCATCGGGATGGAGTAACTTTCGTGGATTGACCCATCAATCGTGCATTGTACACGTAAGTCAGCAGTATTTTATGCCTGTTTTGATACACAATTCCAATTATGATTTGAAATTTCTTTTACCAGTACTTTTTACGTATGCAGAAAGGGAGAGTTGTAGATGGCACATGAATAGATGGTGCAAATCAAAAAACAATACATAATGGACATACTTACTTGAATCCATCCGTTTTTAAACTCCTTTAGAATTTTTTTCCAAATCCCTTAGCCAATTGATTTAAGTACCGAAAAGTGACAATCGCGGCATTTTTCCTCTCCTTAAACAGCACTTTCCAGTTGATGAAATGTATGATTTATTAACATGTAAGGGCATATATGCATATAATTACTACAACTCTACCTCTAGGTAAGTGAGAAGGAACTTCTGCCCATTGAAGCATTCTATAGTTCACTTACTGATAGTCAATACACCGCTTCCGATTATGAATTTTACTAGAGGGTTTTGGCCAAAGGAGATGTAAAAAATGGGTGGGATTATTGCAAAATGTACTTGGCAAGTGATGTATTAGCACTATCAGTCATTGTCTGTAAGAACACTACTAAAATCAAGTGTTCTCACCAAGTAAAAATAGCAGAGGAAGATGTCTATAAAATTACGTTTTCTACAAATGAATGCGGTTCCTATGAATACTTAAGAGTACCTTTTGGACTTAAGACAAGTTTAAGCACGTTATGTAGAACCTTATTGCACCATTAAGAGAATTAAAGAATATCATTTACTTCGTTGACGATGTGATATGCGTAGGTAAAAATGCAGAACAATATTTAAAAACATTAGCTAAGTGTGTTCGAGAAATTCAGAAAAGGCAATTTAAAATGCCAACCAGAAAAAGTATATTTATTTCAACCTAAAATCAAATTTTTAGGAGTAGTGGTGACTCAAGGACAGATATCCCCAGATCCTGACAAGATAAAATTTGTTGAAAATCTTAAACCCCCTCTAACTCTGAAGGAAATAAAAGGAAATTTGGCCTTTGTGTTACTTTAGGAAATTCGCACGCAATTACGCCCAAATTGCTAACCCCCTAACGGAATTAAATAGAGGGAACTCCCAAAATAATAGTTCCCAAAGTATCCACTTGGTCCCAAGAAGCTCAAACTTCCTCAAACCGTCTCCAAAAGGAACTCACTTCTGAACCAATATTATCGTTACCTGATTTCGAAAACGGACAATTCGTTGTCACAACTGATGCCAGTTTCCAAGAACATTGGTGCTATTCCTTCTTAAAATAATCCAAATAGAAAATCCTGATCCTGTACAGAGACCGTCTGATCAGAAAAAATTGAAAGAGTTATATGCTGCTCAAGCAGAACTCTATCAAAAGGCGAAAGTAATTATTCCGCCACAAACTTAGAATTACTATCTATAATCCACCACTTGGGAAAAATTTAGACACTATTTAATTGGTTGAAAGTTTAAGCTAAGTTCAGACCAGAAAAGTCTGCAATACTTGCGCACTTTCAAAAAACCCCACTGGAATTCTAGCTAAGTGGATTATGAAGATACAAGACCTAGGTTACGAATTTGAACGCTTAAAAGGTGAACAAAATGCAGCCTGTGACTACTTGAGTAGATTCCCAGAAAATATCCCGTCGGAATCTGATCAGGACGAAATTAATGCTATCAAGACTAAGAGTAAACGCTAATACAAGAAAAACAAAAGTTAAACACAGAGTAGAAGAAAATAAGAATAACTATTTTCCCTTATCCTTGGAAAATATAAAAAGAAATCAAAATAAGGATGAAATGTGTCTAGCACTTATTAACTATTTTGTGAATGATGATGTGTTACCAGATAAATTCAAAACTCTTAGAAAGAAATATACAATTTTCATTATGATCTTGACGAAGAAATCTTATGCAGAATTATGACAGGTGAGGCAAATAGAAACCAAACCTCAATAATCTCTGTATTACCTCAAAAGTTAATGGTAGCTGCTTTCGAATATTTTCATTCAGATATAGGTGGACATTTAGGAATAACTAAAACTTTTTCCATAAATTAAAACAATATTTTTGTGTCCCGTCGATGTTAACAAAACTTAAAGACTTTGTAAGTACATGCGAAGCATGTAACTTGAGGAAAAACCCCCAAGCTTATCCTAAACCCCCAATGGGAAGAGTCCCGTGAGCGAGGTTCCCCTTTGATGTTGTCTCATTTGATTTGTATAGAGCCAGGGGAGGCTTACCTGTTTCCAACAGGGGCCATACTTGTATTCTTTCAGTTATAGATCACTTTTCCGGATTTAATTTTGCAAAAGCTTTAAAAAATCAAGGCGCTTACGCTACGAGTAAGGTGTTAGTGAAATTATTTTTAAAATTTGGTATTCCTAACAAGGTAATAAGCGATAACGGAAGTAATTTTGTTTCCAAAGTAACGAAAGATTAATGAGTTTTCTTAACATAGAGAAATTGTGACATCACCTTACCATCCACAAGCTAATGGTAAAATCGAAAATAGGCATAAAATATTCTCGAATGTCTTAAGCATTTATACAAAAGATAACAGGAAGACTGGGATAATTCCTACCGTATTTAACCAACATAATCAATACTGCTTTTTCGGAGACCACTAAAGAAAGTCCTTTTTATTAATTGTTTGGTCGTGACTTCAGAATACCTTATGAAAATATTATTGAGTCCCAACAATATTATAATAACACGGAGGATTAGAAACAAGAGTTCATAAATAGAATGAGGAAAACTTACAAGATAGTTAGGTAAGAGTTGGGAAAATGTAAAATAAGCCAAGAACTAAGAAACTTAGCCAAAGTCAAAGGGAAGATAGATTTTAAAAATAGGAGATTGCGTCCACTTAGAAAATGAGGCAAAGACGGAAGGCAAGAAACTTTCCAGTAAATACTCTGGACCGTATAGAATAATCGAAAGGTACAATAACGATTTTACTTTTAAAATGACTAACCCTGATAATGGAAGAACTTATAAGGCACATGCTAGCCGAATAAAAGAGCCAAATTTCCAGAAAGATGGGTATTGCAACCCACATCTACCGATTCGTCAGACGCGGAAGACGAACCCCCTCGGTCAAGGTTTTGCCGAGCTAAAACCCTTTAATTACAAACAAGATTATTTTTGAAAATGGTAGTGACGAGGAAAACTTTAAGGAATTCTTAGCTATGAAAAACCTGGTCGTTCCCAAAAGAAAGTCCCTAGTGCCAGCAAGAATAAAACCGCCAAAAAGTCCAAAAAGTTCATCATCGGAAAGTTCAGGAGAATTAGATTATACGATATTCCCCAAAAACCCAATTCTTGCCTGATAGAATTTCTACCCATTGTCCCCCCAAAAGATTTCCAGACGACATGGTTTCACCAGCAACCCCAATAGAGAGACCCTATCGCTAAAAGAGGAATGAAACAGAACTGTAGAATTCTGGGCAATATTTTTTAAAGAAAACTCCTCCTAAAAATTCAATAGAAATAAATCTGCGAGAGGCTATGGATTTAATAAATTTCCCCATAATAACGAGGCAAAGCAATTGCCTTGGAATCAAACTCCCAAGGATGCCCAGTAAGTACAGTTTCATGACATAACCGTATCTAAAGTTACGCCTAAAGAATGGTCTTCATGGAGGGAAACACTAGTGCAAAAAATACCTCAAGCCCCCAAAGAAATGGCATTCAAACAGTGGAGGAACCCTTCAAAAACTTTTGATTCCTCTGAGAGCTCTCAAGAATCTTTCAAAGTCTCCTGAGTTGAGAATTCAAAATGAGGAATTGGACATTAACCTTCTACTTCCAGAGGAGAAGAAATCTACAAAGGAAGGGCAGGTTCTACCTCAAAAACGCAAAGTGCCACTTCTAAGAGCTCTAATGCAGAATCATTGGAAATCAGATCCGAAGTATGTCAGCGAATCAGACCAGATGGCAGTTAAAGAGACAGGAAAATCAAAAACCGTTCTCAGCGGCCGCGCATGCAAAACAACAAAACTATAAGGTCAAGAATTCCTGAAAAAACAATATAAAAATTTTGATCTTATATCGTTATCATAACCTAAAAAGAAAAAACCGCAAGAAACTGAGGAAAAAGTAACAACACAATCGGGTAGGACCATTGAAAACCGGACAGATGGAAATACCCTTAGTCAGTATAGAATCAAAAAATTTCTAATAGTAATGTGTTATAAAGAAATAATAATTTAAAACTCTTAACCTACAAAAAAAAAATAGTAATTATAAAACTACTAAAGGAAATTTCAATCTTAATTTACAAAACCTCCCTTCCACTAAGATTGTATCCAACATATTTAAGTATGTGTGCAGTATATCCAAGATAAATTCTTATGCTGGAATCACACTGTGCATAACCAGTTCACTTAATACATTTCAACATAAAGTCTACCTCTCCCACTCCAAAAACAATACATCCAGCCCAACTGGCAACAGCCAGGGTGTCTGCTTGGTGACTGGGAGCGTGGTGGAGCATAATAACAAAATTTGCAAGGCCACACTCCGAGGCGGTAAGCTTGACCCCATCCTCAAAATTAAGTAAAAAGCATGCCAGTAAATCCACCAAGTCAGCATTAGTGAATACATAGTGACAGTGAATTCAAAATGTTAGTGATTAATAAGAAAGCTTGGAGTGGGAAGCTCATGGTCGGCAGATGATGACAAGTGGTGTTAAGAGTCCTATTTGGCTCATTCTGCCTACCGGGTAGCTCCCTTACGAGAAGCAAGTGTAACCTAAACAAAAGTGATATACGAGAGCCCCTCCCTCAGCTACTTCAGCTATAAAAATAAGTTACTCAGTCAATAGAGCAACCCAAAATAAACCCAGATATCGAAATTAAATAGACGGATGCTATATCGTGGGAAGTTTGTGTTCCGGCTCGTCTACGAACGGTGTTTTATTCAGTTCGTTGGAGAGACAGTTTCCTAGACTCCGAGCTCTACGGGCATCAAGTCTTGTATTAGGAAGGACTGGGGGATTTTCTTTAAAGGGAGGGAGAAAACGTCGATGATAGTCCAGAACTAAGGCACTTGTGACCAAAGTTCATGGTAAGGATGTGAAGTCGTGATTCCAATGTAATAAGTACAAGTCTAGCCAAACCTTCATCGTATGCAGTATAGGCCGTCCCCAGAATAATTTTTATTGCTCTTTTTTTAATACTTTCAATTTTAGAACATTGGTCTTTGGTCAAAACCCAGGGTGCCAGACAGGACAAGCATATTCCAGACTGGGTCTTATATAAGAACAATAAATTATTTTAAGGTTTTGGATTGATATGGAGAACCGTTTGAGAAGGGAGAAAGATTTAAGGAGAAAACTACCCGACTTAAATAAGTGGAAATGTGGGAGTTCCATTTAAGGTCGCTGTTCAACTGCACACCAAGCAGTTTAACCGTATTTAAATTTGGTATGCAAAGGTAATTATTAATAGGGGTATATTTTAAAAAATAAGAAAATAACATGAAACTGCTTTTGGGTATGCTTAAGTTGAGTTTAACATTGTCAAGATCATTCTTTAAATTGTTTTTTTTTTAGTGAATCGAGTGTAACATTCAAAAGTATTAGATGTTTGACAAAAGGTTCTGTAATGTCAAATCATCCAAAAATTTAAGAGAGTTGTCGCAACTTGGTAAAACATTATTAAAAAAACTATTAAAAATGCTAAAGGACCTAACTTAGTCCCTCGAGGTGCTCCACAGGAAATCGAGGAAAAAAACTGATGAATTGCTCACGGCCAGACAAAAAGCTAGCTAACATACGTAAAACAAAATCTGTTGCACCTAAAGCCCTTGCATTATCTTTAACTGTCTGATGATCCAAATTGTCGAAGGCTTTGCTAATATCAGCAAAAACACAGCCTCAACGTAGGAACTATTCAACTAAAGATGTTTGAAAATAGTGTCAAGTATATAAATTAAGCAATGCGTGGTGCTATGATTCGGCCTAAAGCCAAACTGGTTTGGGTTGATTTTATCATGAATATCGTCAAAAAAAAAATGGTAAATAAAACTTTCAAAGATTTAAGAGAGAAAATAGAGGTTTTTGATATTGGTCTTAAGTCAGAGGGAACTTTTGGGGTCTTAGTTTTTGGTATAGGAGATATAATGGCACGTTAAAACACACTGGAAAAATACCATCTACAAAACATTGGTTAAAAATAGCAGTTAGAGGTACGCTTAAATACAGGGCATATTCAACAATCAATTTGGTGGGAATATCACCTGGGTATACTGACTTATTTTTGTCAAGAATTTCGAGTTTAAGTTGAGTCTGATGAATTTCAATCACAGGAATGTCACTCACTGCACTGTTGGCCGGCATATGCTGGAGTGGCGGGTGAATTTTACAAATGAAGCAAAATGAACATTTATGACATCCGCACCCACTGGGTCACCATTACTGTCCAGTAAGAAAAATTTTGAAGAGACCTTTCCCATGAGATCTTGGACACTTTTTGGAATTCTTAGGGCCCGAATACAATAGCTTATTGAGCACGTGCGCACCATGCTCCTTTCTTGCTTTACGATTTCGCTAACAATGATGTTTCTAAGTTTTCGAGATTCTTGGAAAAATTCTTTATTTCGAATTCAGAAATTCGAGATTCTATATGATGTAGTGTAGTGTTTTTTGTGATCGTATGTTTTCTGGGGCTTGGAGCGAGGTTGCCGTTTCTTTGGAAGTCGTTGGCAATGGTACAAATTTGATTTTGCCCACGTATCTCTCCATTATTCTACTTCGGTTTTTATGTCTTTAGTTTAAGATTGTAGTATTCAAGAGAAATTGCTCTTTTAAGTATAAAAATAATCTCTTCTGTTCCCATTTATCACAAGTTATCTTACTCTCAAAAATCAAATGTTTCTCAAAAATCAAAAATTACTGTCAATTAGAAGTTTCTCCAATATGCTTATCTCTTCACAATCGAGAGAAATATTCTCAGGGAGATATTTCAACCGAGAAAATGCATCTTCTGGTATATTTATTATTCTATTTTCAGGATACACAAGGAATAGAATAAGTTTTTTCTAATTTGAGTGTCAATCTTAAACAATTCATCATACATATTCTTAGTATATTCCACGGGTCTAAATCTGCTTTACTTCATGCTTCTCTCATTAGAGCCATTTCAGCTGTAGTATGGATAAAAGATCTTCATAAGTAATTGGGTTTGTATTTCCAAAATAATCACCTTAATTTTGCTGAATACTTGGTTTAGCTTCTTTTCCTTACAGTCAGGGTGTGATCTCATCAAGATATGTGTCCAGCATTTCGACCAAATCATCGATATCATTACATGATATCGATGATAGTTTACAGCTCTTGTAGTTTACAGTAACTAAAAGAAAGGGATTTAAGGATTAAGAAGCATTCGAAGACAAAGTAAAAAACCGATAGATGATTGGGTTGTGAAAATTAAACATAAATGGACAAAAGAGACTAGGTAAGCTTGAGACGGAGAGCTCCTTATTCATTTAAAGCTACAACAGCTATAATCTAATAATAGAGCAAACCAAGTTCCATGGAATGGTGCAATAACTATAACCAAAATTTCCCCATATTTTTAAGTGGATTGATCCATTCTAGGTACGTTACTCTTCCACGCTAACTTACTTGAGAACTTAAAAAAAGACTTCGTATTCTAATTAAACGACTTTTGTGTTTCAGTAGTTGTTTTTAAGCAGTTGGGACAAAAAAGCTTACTTTAGCTTAAAGAGCAGGGTATTAGAAAGAGACAACGAAATAAATTTTTTTGTTTGTTTTAAGTTTAACGTTGAACATTACTTTAAGCTAAAAAATGGTTTCTTTTATTTATTTAGTATCATTTTCAATTGATCCAATTGATCAATGGGAAATCCAGCTCTTCTTCTTGAAAATTTCCCTCCACTCACAAGGAATTCCTAAGATTAAAGTTCTAAAATTCTAAAAAATTTTCCTGTCAATTCCACTGTTGCTGAAAAACCCTCAGAAATATTTATTTTTTTTTCGGACGGTTCTGTTTCAAAAATATTCTTTAGCATACTTTCATTTGAAAAATACTTTAATATCTGATCGCTTTTTAAATCATGTAAGAAATCCACCCTCCATGGATTTTTCCCTGAAATCCCTCCAGCCCCCCAATGAAAAATTTTACTCAAAATAAAATTCCTTGACGAGGATTTCTCCTGCGAACTTCAACCCCCCCCCCCCCACCCCACAGCCCCAGGGAAAGAAACCTCGAGAGAATTCTAACCCTGTTTAAAATTTCCCCTGGAACATTTACATATATTAAATATAAAGTCGACAAAGACAAGTAATACATCCTATGGATACTGACAGGATGATGGGTCACAAAAACTGTTTAGTTAGACCACTTAGTTCATAAATCTAGACCGAAGAATATATATTCACAACGATGAATTCGAAGAACAAATTAATGTGGATCGGAAAAGATGGGGAACAAATACGTTTTTAATTCTTCCACTTCTAACATCCCACTTCCCCACAGCGGCCTCACATTGGCTGATACAGTGCTTCCACATCCCAGCGTCCCATTACATAATGCGTTCCTTGCCCCAAGAGCCAGAAATATAGTGCCGTAAGGATAAAAAGATTAAGTGTGCTATAAAATACTCGTGGCTCTTATAATCGAGAAAAAAATGGAGCTTTGCTACAGTTGGAAACAAAGATATCATAGCGTTGTATAACTTAACATTAGTTTTAGAAGTAAAATTCAAATTTTAGAGTAAAAAATCCAACCATAAAATGGTTTGTTTTTGGGCAGATTCACTAAAAATATAGCATTAAAGACATAAATCAAACGTTCAGCTGTGATAACTAAAAGGACGACATATGTCAATTTGGCCGATCGACATATGAAATTTTTGTCGAAAATAAGGTATTTATAGGGGTCGTGCATAAACTTAGCACGAGGAATTGAATGGTGCAGTCAGAATTGTCCTATCTTGCACCGTTAAGAAGATAGAAAAAAAGATATACCCCACAGTTGGACGTGGACAACAAATTTCGAAAATGAAAAAGGACACATGCGCCATGAACAAACATTTCCCCTTTTTTGGCTCTCAAATTACCCCTTTTAATTTTCAAAGCCGTGTTATTAAGGACACCTCTCTATTGCTGAGGAATAAAAATGTGTCGAAGAAACATGTCTTATTCCAAATATATGATTTTTTCTGGAGAGAATAATTTCTCTGAGCCAATGGGGAGAGGGTTATGGTGAATATGGGAATTTTCCTATGCTTGCTAATATTCGCTGATATAATAGTTAAGATATGCCCATGGACGCCCATAGGCTGAATTTTAGGGGGGCTTACCTTGTTTAATAGGCACTTCCAGTACTGTATAATTGAAATCTCAAGACAAAATATAATAAGTATTACGATAGCGCTGCCTAAATAAAGAGCGATGTGGGCCCAATATGTTGTTTTTGGTTTTTTAGACCAAGGCACTTCTTATAGAAAGAAATTTCATAAGAACTTCAAAAAGATCTCATGGAGGGCAACCATTTATATTTCTTTTTTAAGTTACCACGTTTAGTTATATAGTGTTTTTTGAAGAGTCAAAGTGATCAGAAGGCAAATAACGTCTACCCCTCAGACACACACGTTGCATTTTCCAGAAACGCATCTGATAGAACTTTTAAGATTGCCAATCGTTGTCGTAGACATTTCGGAAAGGGTTCAGTGGGTTGGTAATTGAGAGGGCTAGTGCCCACTTTAATAGTCAAAAGTGATTGAAAGGCAACCATCCCTCCTCCCACGCCCATCATTTCCCCACACACTTCCAGTCAAAATTTCGAGATGGGTTATTTTGTTTGACGTAAATTAGAAGTCTAGAAATTATGTCTTTGAGGATGAGAATCCCCTCACAGTCCTCAGAGCGAGGGTTGTGAGGTATTCCCCGAGGGAATATGAGGTTTTTACGGAAACGGTGGTCGTATAAACTTCGGAAGGGTCTCATTGGATTTGAAATCGGAAGTTGAATAGCCATTTTTAAGAGTCAAATTTTTCGGAGGGTGGCTATTCCCCAAACTCAAGTCATATTTTCCCCAAATGTATCCTATAGAAATTTTAAGACAATCATTTGTTAGAAAATATTCCAAAGATCTCACAAAAATGTGTTTGGGGTTGACACAACCCCCCAGAGTATGGGGGTAAGGGTTTTAAGTTATGCCCCGAGGGGATGATTCAGGATTAGAGGAAAAAATGGTCTTGTGAACTCTACAGGAGGCTGATTTGATTTGAAATGCATAGTTTCTACTTTCATTTAAGAGGCAAACTTGATGGAGAGAGAAAATAGCCCCCCCCCCCTGGTATACTATTTTCCAAAAAACACATTCGATTGAACTTGTGAGATAGCCATTTTGTAGCCAATAGTCCAAAGAGAATAGAACAATGTCTTTAGTAAAAAAACATAAGAAATACGTATTTAGGCGGACGTTGAACTAAATCAAAACAAACTATGATCATAATTACTTTAAGTTAGATCTTTAAGAGAAAGTCTTAGGGAATTTTTAACTAGTCAGAAGGCACTATGTCTATACTTTTAGCACTACAACTACAGTTACTGTAACTAATGACACCAAAAGAACTAAGGTGAAACTTCTAGGAAGTGTTAAGGGGGCATTCCAATCAAATGAAAAAAACTGTATGCATGGAGGTTTCCAAAAAGGCATTTGAGCAATATCATAGGCAGCACCACCCTATAATAGCTGGAAATATCATATTGAAACATTTAAAGTAGCTAATTCGATTGAAAATTAAACGTTCTAGGGTCCTTTCTAAGACTAAAAAGAGATTGGAGGGCAATCAGCCCGTCTCTCAAGCCGATTTATTTCCCAAACACATCAAATCAAAATTTTGAGACAACTATTTTATTCAGTATAGTAGAACGGTCCAGCAAGTATTTCTTTAGGAATATTGCGCGTGTTTGAACTTCACAATTATGCTGAAACTATAGATTCTTATAGAAAAAAAACCGAAAAGATATAATTTTTTCATGAAAATGACTTTGTCAATAAAAAACGAACAGAATTTCATTTAAAAAAACTTTTATCCACAAAACAAGTTTTTTCAAAGAAAGCTAAATAGCCCCATTAAGCCAAAAATGGGCAAAAATGAACTCAAGTAATCATCCAAGCGTAAAAATGCCACGTATTACTATCAACAAATAAATGGAACTCAAAATGAACGGAAATTAGAATAAATAGTCGAGTCAAACTCGAAACGAGCAAAAAAAAACATTAGTAGGCCTGATAACCCCCATGCTTTCTCAAAACCAGAACATAATTTGCGCTTTACTGAAAACAAAATATGTTTAAAAGTTTCCGCCTAGTTTTTACTTAAATAAGTAGAAAACTCGTTTTTACTCACTTTTGTTTACGCTTTTTTTATTTTAAGGAATAAATATCCGTATAGAGGTATATTAAACTGACAATCCACAGTCGTTTATTATTTTTTTTTTAGTAATGCCAAGTTGTGATCTGGTCTTGAGAAGGCATGGGGGTTGTCAGCCTTAGTACTGTTAATTTTGTTCGTTTTGAGTTTGACTAGGCTATTTATTATAATTTCTGTTCGTTTTGAGTTTCATTTAATTGTTGATAGTGATTTGTGGTAGTTTTACGCTTGGAAGATAATTTGACTTTATTTCTGCCCATTTTTGGCTTAATAGAGCTCTTAACTTTTAAATTTTTTTTTAGATGAATTTCTGTTATATATGACACAAATATATGACACCTTCATTCAGCCATGGGGGGGGGGCTGACCCTCTCCTCCCTTATGGGGGCCCATAGATATGCCCAAAACACAACTAATTAACAAACGTGAATGACTTCTTAGTAAACACGTAAGACATCAAGGTTATGTAAACAATATGGTTTTAGTCAAGAAACTTACTCAAAATAACAGCAACTATACAATAAATAGAAATTGCCTTCATTGTAACTGCAAGTAAACTGTGCAATATTTTGATTGTGAGCGCTAACATATTTTTAACACAGTTCCAAAGAAAAGTGTTTTACATGCAACGCCATCTGGTCTTTACAAATGCGTTTAACAATAAGTATAATATACTTCTTAAAGCTGTTTTATGGAGATAATAACCATAAAAGATAAATCACGAACAGAAAAGTACACATCAGATCCTAGATACGTCCAATATTCTTAGCATTAAAAGTTTTGTCTTTCTGCTTGCGAGAAAACTAAACCCAAGGCAATTTGGAAAGGCTTCGAAAAGAGTTTGAGAACCAAAATAACGACAAAGACCACACTACCTTTCACATAAAAACCTTCAAAAAATAACATTAGTAGGCCTGATAACCCCCATGCTTTCTCAAAACCAGAACGTAATTTGCACTTTACTGAAAACAAAATATGTTTAAAAGTTTTCGCCTAGTTCTTACTTCAAATAAGTAGAAAACTTTTTTTTTACTCACTTTTATTTACGCTTTTTTTATTTTAGGAACAAATATCCGTATAGGTATATTAAACTGACGATCCACGGTCGTTAATTAATTTTTTTTAGTAATGCCAATGCCTTTATTTTAAAAAAATAAAGTTTTGCGACAGATTCAAACTTTAGCGTAAAGAGCGAGGTATTGAGGAGGGGACAGCCCCTTTCATATACGAAATAATTTCTGTTCGTTTTAAGTTTTAATGTTGCTCCTTACTTTCAGTTAAAAAAAAAATTGTTTTTTTTATTTACTAATCCGTAAAACTGAGGACTAAAGGTGTTTGATGACTCAGGTACTTCTCAAATATTAACCTAAGAGTGAAAATATGGCCGACACATCCTCTACCCCCGCCTATAACCACAATGTTCTTCTCTTAAAACTTCACTTAATGTTCTTTTCTTAATATTCGTCAACAGCATCTCAAAGTCTAGAAAGTATATTTTTATTCTAAATAATTTGCTACCGACAGAAACCAGGATAATGCCTCTGTAATTACCATATTCAGTCTTATCACCTTGTTATACAAGGGTTTAATTAGGGTTTTTCTGAAGCCCCTACTTTAAAAATACTATTCTTAACCCTTAGTAACTTATTTCGAACCTCATAGGCACAATATATAAGATACTCGTTTAACACACTATCAGCACCCGGGCCTTGTCATCACCAATCCAACCATCACCAATTATGACCCAATTCCTATCAAACAGTTTGTGGTAACGAACTGTAAGTAAGGATCGCCCCTTACTGTTGTAAGATCCTTTGCTGTGAAATGTTGTAAGATCCTTTTGATGCTATGAAATATCTGTGTGTAGTTGAATTTGTTCTACGCAAAAGTACTTTTTTTAATTAACTTTGGCACTCAGTCAATAATTAATGGTTTTATAAGTCTGCTAGTAGCATCGATTTGTGTGAAAATTCCTTTTTCGTACATCTCTGACTTTTAATGAACATTCTAAACGTTTTACCTGACATTGACGGTCCACACAGGAACGATCTGAATGGCGTTTTTTTAAATCGATACATACTGCTGCTATTGAGAATAGTCGGTCTACAACTAACTGTAAACCATACTTGTCTAATGAATAAATAATAATTTTTCCCTTAGATCTACCTAGTAAGTTATTCAATAACAAGAACAACAAAAAAACATATTTTTTTTCATTTACTGACAAAAACAACTTAAAATACATTATAAATAGCAATAGCAATATTTTTTATTTATTACATCACATTTTGTATAATTTAAAATACAGCACGATTAGCAATAGCACACACTATTTGTACAACAATAGCATGAAGAATAACATTTTTCACTTGTTGATAAAAAAACAACTTGTAATACGACACGAACAATAGCAATAGCAGAGTTGAACAAATTTCTAGACTAAGAATTTAAAAGATGAGAATGCCCCCAACCCCGGGGGCCGCGGGCCGAAGGTCGGCCGTGGGCGGGAGCCACGGGCCGAAGGCCAGCCGTGGGCGGGACCGCACAGGGGGCACGGGAATTTTATATACAATAGCCGCTGCTGCAGGTTAGGTTAGGTTGTACTATTTGAGCATTTAAGTTAATTTATCAGATTAGGTCACGTTAGGTTAGATTGTAGTATTTGAGCATTTAAGTTAATTTATCAGGTTAGGTTAGGATAATTTATCCAGACCGAGTTGGTTGCGATAGTCTGCACATTCAACCTGGTCTGAAATTCGATAGTGGCCGTGGGGGAGTACATTTACACCATTCTCGAGCATAAAAAACTTGTCAGGTATACATGACATGGCATTCTTTTCAACTCTAAGAGTATAGTTTCTATACAGCAGAGAGCGAATTGCAAGCACTTATGCTCTTGGCACTAGGCAACTATCTATACAGTTTTCTGTAGACACTCATGTTGAAATTATTTTTTTTACAAAATGTGTAGGCACCCCTTTACACGCTTGCTTTACATCTTTGTCGTGTGTTTCTACACAATAAACTTTAGGACCAAGGAACACCCCATTGGATATTAAATCGCTCCCGTCTCTGATTTTAACATTAGTAACTGATTGGGAGCTTGACGTTTTTCACCAACTCGGGTAGAGGGGGGCGCATTCCAGTTAGTGAAATCCATCCGCGAGCTGATGTGCACCCCTTTTTCTAAATCATTTAATAAATCCCCGGTTTTAGCTTTTAACAGCAGAGAAATCTGTGTCCCAATAATAAACTTGAACCTCCCCCTCCCTTGGCCATTGTACATTGCACACATTGTAAAAAAAAACGACAACATGAGCTTTTTTTTGGAAATTTCCAGTACTAAACTACCTCCCGCTATATTCTTGTCAGTACAACATTTCTCTTTTTCCTGTGAAGAAGAACCATGTTCGACTCTATGCTCGTGAATATTGTAAAATTGGGGTCGGTAATAATTTGTGCACATTCCTGGGGGCAGGTTACGACGTCACAACGTGATCTGTTTCGTACGCTTTCACACATTTTGCCAAACGCTGAATTTAAAATGAGCTTGTACATTTCCTTTTCAACTTTAATTTTTGCCTGAGAGTGTTTACCGACAAAGGTGTCGATAAACGTCTTCAAGTATGGTTTCTGACTGAATTGCAGGACCCTATGTATTTTGTGATCTTGCAAACCATTGTTCACCATCCATCGCAAAAGCAAATGGTGAACAACGATATTCTGTTTAGGGTCTAGATCTGCAATCAGTTTCTGCTCGGAGTAGGGAGGGGTCCAGTGCATGCCCATATAATCAACCAAATATCGGTTGTATGGGCTCAGCGATTCCTTGGTCACTGGTCTATTGACACAAGGGAATACAAAATCCTTGACAGAATCGTGAAAGTTCCAATGGTATGTGCCCGTAAATTTCAAAGAACCATCCTTCTGGCCCATTGTCCTCGACGGTGTGCATGTCGGGGATCTCACAAGGATTCTTCAAGCCATTTACAGTTTCCACACGGCAAAAGAGTAGTGAGACATTGCCGAGGGGTACAATTAGTTCATGTCAAGAAAAACTGCATTGGACTTTACACCAGTGCCTTGTCCACTTGGATCTATTCTTAAAATGCGATCTCCATGAAAAAACAATCCCGGCCCCTCATCGATCTTATAGAAAAAGGTGTTGATCCACATCAGTGATTGAGTTATGAATCAGCTATCAGCCAAGTAACATCGTTTGGCTAGTGCTTTTAACCTAGTTTGATGTGAGATAAAATGAATTGAAATAGCAAAGTGGGCGGAGTGGTTGGTTCTGTGAATGCGAACAAGTTTCTTTTTATGTAAGGAGTCTGCTAATTAATGATCACGCATAAAAAGAAGTCAATTCATTAGTTTGAGGGTTCCAATGCGAAGATTTGAGGAGTTCCTGTTTGGCAATTTATGTGTTAGCCGTGCATTAACGGCAAGAGCGAACTGCACGACGGTACTGACGTGGATAAATAAGAAGGACTTTTTCCGGTAAGAATATTCTAATTTTTTATTTACTGGTTTGTGATGACGAGGAATAAGCGTAAACGTAAAACAGAGGACCGATTTGGATCGGTTTCTCATGACGAATCTGGGCATTCATCTTCAACGCAAAATTCTGTGGAAAATGCTCAAGCTATCTTACAATCCAATGTTGCTCAAGTTGGTAAAAATTGCGATGCAGTAAATGAAGAAGTAATTTCACTCACAAAAAAAACGCAACTGCATATTGTATCCACTGAAGCAAAATATTACCGTGAAATGACGTCTTCGTTGTCGGCAAGATTAATGTCAGTGGAATATTTATCTACAGAAAATAACATTATTGTGTGGAATACGATTTGTGAGGAGTTGTAGCCACTGCTAAAAGTTTATTTCAAGAAATATGTACCAATGGTTTAGAATTAACAAAGGTTCCAGAATATACAATTGTTATGAATGAAAAAGAGCAAAAGTTTTTTAAAGTGAATGTTAAATCACGTGAGGCAAAGTTTATGATCTTACGTAATGTGGAAAAACTTAAGAATAAGACTTTCGGTCCAAATACACTATGAAAAATGTTTACGTCAGCGATGATGCTCCATTGTGTGTTCGTGAAGCGCGGAAGAGACTTTACGAGACTAATCTAAATTGAGTAGAAAGAGTATTCCAGCTTTGGGTATCTAATACTCTTCCTCCCTTCATTCAGATTGAGAGAGAAGGTGTTGGAAAAAAGTGAAATATATGTATAATGAGGCAATACAAGAGCTACTTGATTGTTGATTCTAAAATTTCATTTGTTTTGTTTTGAAGTTAAGAGTCATTTTCTTGCTATTATTAGATGAATTTTGTATTCGTGGTTAGCGGCACTAGCGCTAGTATGCGCCTGATGAAGAAAACCAATTATATTTTTCCTCTATTGCATTATCCTGTATTTTTTAATTTGAGTGATATTTTTTCCCTTTTTATTTTCCATGAGTTTTTTTTTATGTTGTTTGGGCAGTGGGTGGAGCAGCGGGGAGGTTTTTTTTTGTACGAGACGGTGGAACGTATTCTACTGTCTTGTATGGAGGGTTCCATGTCGTTATACTTATTGTTTATGATGAAATGGCAGGGTGATCTTCGTTCGCTATTTATGTTATGTTGTATCTTTTTATTTTGTATTTTATTTATGATAAATTTTATTTTTAATTTATTTTCTCTTTTTTTCAGTTTTTTTCTTTTGTTATTGATTGCGACCCTCCTGGATACTAGAGATCACTTGTCGTTGTTGCAAGTAGAGTTAATTTTTCTATGAGTTTCCTCGTTTGCCTACTGATATCTGTAATGGGGTTAAAATGGCCAATTGTATTGGGTTCACTAGATGGTGTGTACAACAGCCAAACTCGGTGCTTCACCAATTCAATTGACGGACCCCTTACTGGGAAAAACACCCCTTTTTTTATTAGAAGTGTGCTCCATCCTCAAATTCAGTTTCATATTGGATCACAGTAACGTGACCGATATTTAAAATGGGCATTGGCCCTTTCAAAAAAAATCAATTGACCTTAGCGATACTGGAAATTTTCCCTCTAAACAAGAGAAATCTCCAGGGGAAAATCAGACCCATCCTTCCCATGTACAGCCCAGTATTCTAAATTTTTCTTTGAAGCTTCTTCTCGTAGAGGTTCGAATGCTGATATTAGGAAAGCGTACATGAAACATTTTTTGGCCTGTTTCAAAACAGATTCGTTGAGCGCCCCTGACAACCTCTAAAATCGGGATTATATTTTAAAACTATAACCCGTGTCCCTATGACCCCTTTTAAAATATCTTTTTTAATTTACAAATATCAACGCTTAAATTTTCAATCAAAATAATAAAACTATGGCTACCACTACCATTTTCATTATAATTTTAGAGATGCGTAATAATGTAGTCTATCCACTGGATAAGAACTGTTTCATAATTTTCCAAATGAGGATAGACCACTAGCATTTCGGTGTGTACATAATGGTCATACAACTTGCTTTTGCCCTCGTTCAGACAAAATATCTTTAAAACAATTGAAGCCTTAATAGAGTTCCTACCCCACCCCCCACAACTGAATCTGTGTTTCTAACAGTGCAAGAATTTTTTCTACATATACATGAACAATATCTATAGGGTCAAATATAAAATTCACCCTCATAAGTGTATTAAATGGATTCCAAAGGTTGCAGTATAGACGACTATTGTTTTTTAATATTGGATTTGATTGATAGAATTCTGGTAGTATTGTAAAATTGTGTATTGTTACCCTCCCCCTCTTGTATATTATCCCCCCCCCTCCACCCCACTTTGTTCAATAATAGGGCTATGTAAATCCATTGATTTCATTTCATTTGTTTGAACTGGAACTATGTCTATTAAATTAGTGGGAGGAGGGTTTTCTCGGTTAACTCATTTGCAAAATCATAAATAATTTGCAATATTTTGGACTTAGCAATGGGTGATTACCCCTCTGAACTAGGTACATTGTCTTGCTCAACTGTGCTATTATCTACATTGAAATAAATAGTTAATCAATCGTCAAATATTATAAGGTATTTCAACAGAGTTAAGGATACCATGCCATTCGTTGATAGGTGATGTTTCATTGTTCTGAATGGCATGAAATTCCATAGGCTCGTCAATGAGTTCTTGACTTGTTTCTTTTCTTCTTCAACTGATGAGGTGGGAGACAGAGAATATGGAACCAATGCAATCTCTATATAAAGAAAATAGCTTATTTTCAAAGTGTCTAAATCACCCTATTTTTATAATTGGATTTATTATTTACGTATTATTGAAAACGCACTTAATAGTAGTAGCAGCAGCAGTATGCACATAGTAGCATTTGGTTAATTCACTGTTCCCTACTCTATATATCCTGAAAGTTCCAATTTCCAACTTAATATAAGAGATTTACAATCTAAAACATGACTTAGTAGTTTTGATTTTGTTCAAACAACCCCCCAAAAAGTTCATCTTAATACTCGTTATCTGCTTTGGAAAAAAAAAACCGGTGTCTTTACTTGGTTTGATATGGATAGCCTATCCCTTTCAAACCATCTCCTATCATGATACACAACTCATTCTGATAGAAAGTTGTTTTTTAGATATTTTAGAGGCAAGATTAACCATTCGTTAATAAAGCAGTTTTTACTTGACAGAGAAATATCGTAAAGATTTTGCTACTTTTTATGGGAAATTATGACCGGGATATAGTGCCTTCTTTGCTTGGCTAAACTGATTCATGAGAATTCAGCAGGCTGAATGCATGCACTTGATATGATTCAAAGGAGAGCATTATATTTCCTTTGGGAGAAAAAATCTTTAGCGAGAAATAAAATTTAAACTTACATTTCCAAATTCAGGCTGCATTTGAGTGCCAAATGGTTCTGGCAAAGCATGACGGGGGTGGACGGGGTGATGACGTCAGTTTCTTGCGCAGCCGGGCTAGCAATGTCACAGGGTTGTGCAGCTGGGGGCCATCGATGTCAACTGGCTAGCACAGATGAGCCAGCGGGGTTCACCATCGTGTGATCAGACATCCACTCTCTCTTTAATTTTCTACCAGGCTGCATTAGTGTCTGATCGGATTGGACTGAGGCAGGCAGCGCTGGTCTGGAATGGATGTGGGTGGCTCTGGATGGGCCCAGCCATCTCCAGTCGTTGCCATAGGAGTTACATCATTACCCCTAGCTCTCTTTTCAGGAGGAGGAGGGTATTTCTCATAATTGTCCTTAAAAAGAAGAAAAAATTAGTATAAAGTAACCACTCCCTCTTAGAGAAGAAGATTAGTACCCCCTTCTACAGAATTTATTTTAAGGCATAATTTTTGTCTCTAGAAAGCATCTGCCATTGTCCCAAAGAAGCCCCTCCCCCCTTTTCAGCAAAGCAAAAAAGTAAAATTTGCGAGAAATATACTGCGACAGTCAGTAGTATGTAAAAAAAAACATATAATTTAAAGCAAAAAGAGCTAAGGTGTGTTTAAAGTTAAAAAAAATAGCATTATTCTTAGAGCCAAAGCTGTATCAAATCCAGGCCAATGATTTTAAAATCTAGATCTCAAAATAGCCAGTCATAAATATAGCAGACATAATATGGTATAATTAAAAGCTAAGCAAACACTAAACTTCAGGGTTTATATATCGGTAAGGCTACATTATCTTTCTTGTCAAAAGGGTGCACATGTCTGCACAATGAATCCATCCCCCTTACTTTTAACGTGAAGAAACAGTTTGTTTCATCTTACAACGAAGCTGTTAGAAGCAAACCCCATATCTTACGCACAGTCCCCAACCCTTCTGTTTCGAATAGATAATGACCAATTAAAAAGGAACCAATAACAGTTTCCATTTGAAAATATTTATCATAACTGACACCACCCCCCTTGCAATTCAAAAGATTTACTGAGAAAAATATGTTTTTTGTTTGACTAGAAAAAGCATCTTTTTTCTGAAAAACCATTATACTTGGTTAATCAGATAATTAGCTTGATCCGACTATTGTTATTGAGTTACACAGGATGTGTATTTGACGGGTGCTGTTAATTACCCCTATTTAAATCTTTAAGGAAATGATAAAAGTCAGGGAAGCGGCTTAATCTCATAGTGGGAATCGGCAATATTAATATCTAAGAGTTGACGGATGTAAGTTGTCACTTTTGCTAGGATACAGAAAGGTGCATTGAAAATTTTATAAATTTATCGAAAAAGAGAATAACTTCCAATGAAAGAATTAAAATCGTTTACGGTGGGGGGGGGGTTGAAGTGGTAAAAAAGAGTGTATTTTACGCTTTTTAACGACTATAAACATCGCATAGTGGAGATTTTTTTTTTTTTGGGGGGGGGGTATACCCTGAATTTGAATGTACTGGAGGGGGACTATTACAAAAATGATTTTATTTGGATAAACCTAAGAAAATTTACTAAATAGAGCTCACATTATAAATCTGTGTTGCTAAATCCAGAGTATTCATTGTTCTCTCTATGATGTCTTGAGACTGTATGATTATTTAACCTCAAAGCATGTCCATTATAAAAAAAATTTCAAGGGCAAATTGTGGATGTAAGCAAAACCTTTACGTAAACTCCCTGATTGACCTAGAAAGAGTATTCCAGCTTTGGTATCTAATACTCTTCCTCCCTTCATTCAGATTAAGAGTATTCGGTGTTGGAAAAGTGAAATATATGTATAATGAGCCAATACAAGAGCTACTTGATTATTGATTCTAAAATTTCATTTGTTTTGTTTTGAAGTTAAGAGTCATTTTCTTGGCTATTATTAGATGAATTTTGTATTCGTGGTTAGCGGCACTAGCGCTAGTATGTGCCTGATGAAGAAAACCAATTATATTTTTCCTCGATTGCATTATCCTGTATTTTTTAATTTGAGTGAGATTTTTTCCCTTTTTATTTTACATGAGTTTTTTTTTGTTATGTTGTTTGGGCAGTGGGTGGAGCGGTGGAGTGGCCGGGAGGTTTTTTTTTGTACGAGACGGATTGGAACGTATTCTACTGTCTTGTATGGAGGGTTCCATGTCGTTATACTTATTGTTTATGATGAAATGGCAGGGGTGATCTTCGTCGCTATCATTATGTTATTTTGTATCTTTTTATTTTGTATTTTATTTTATTTATAATAAATTTATTTTTAATTTATTTTCTCTTTTTTTTCAGTTTTTTCTTTTGTTATTGATTGCGGCCCTCCTGGATACTGGAGATCACTTGTGGTTGTTGCAAGTAGAGTTAATTTTTCTATGAGTTTCCTCGTTTGCCTACTGATATCTGTAATTGGGTTGGGCAAAAATGGCAATTGTATTGGGTTCACTAGATGGTGTGTACAACAGCCAAACCCGGTGCTTCACCAATTCAATTGACGGACCCCTTACTGGGAAAAACACACCCCTTTTTTTATTAGAAGTGTGCTCCATCCTCAAATTCAGTTTCATATTGGATCACAGTAACGCCGATATTTAAATGGGCATTGGCCCTTTCAAAAAAATCAATTGACCTTAGCGATACTGGAAATTTTCCCTCTAAACAAGAGAAATCTCCAGGGGAAAATCAGACCCATCCTTCCCATGTACAGCCCCAGTATTCTAAATTTTTTTTCTTTGAAGCTCTTCTCGTAGAGGTTCGAATGCTGATATTAGGAAAGCGTACATGAAACATTTTTGGCCTGTTTTCAAAAACAGATTCGTATTGTGAGCGCCCTGACAACCCTCTAAAATCGGGATTATAGTTATTTTTAAAACTATACCCGTGTCCCTAGACCCCCTTTTAAAATATCTTTTTTTAATTTACAAAATTTAACGCTTAAATTTTCAATAAAATAAAACTATGGTACACACTACCATTTTCATTATAATTTTCGAGATGCGTAATAATGTAGTCTATCCACTGAATAAAAAACAGTTTCATAAATTTTCCAAATGAGGATAGACCACTAGCATTTTCGGTGCGTACATAAATAAATGGTCATACAAAAAATATAACTCGCTTTTGCCCTCGTTCAAACAAAATATCTTTAAAACAATTGAAGCCTTAATAGAGTTCTACCGCCCTACCCCCCCCCCCAAAAAAAAAAAAAAAAAATGAATCTGGTTTTCTAACAGTGCAAGAATTTTTTCTACATGACAATACATGAACAATATCTATAGGGTCAAATATAAAATTCCCCCTCATAAGTGTATTAAATGGATTCCCAAAGGTTGCAGTAGAGACGACTATTGTTTTCAATATTGGATTGATTGATAGAATTCTGGTAGTATTGTAAATTGTGCATTGTTACCCTCCCCCTCTTGTATATTATCCCCCCCCTCCACCCCCACTTTGTTCAATAATAGGGCTATGTAAATCCATTGGAGTCATTTCATTTGTTTGAACTGGAACTATGTCTATTATTAAATTAGTGGGAGGAGGGTTCTCGGTTAACTCATTGGCAAAATCATAAATAATTTGCAATATATTTGGACTTAGCAATGGTGATTACCCTATGAACTAGGTACATTGCCTTGCTCAACTGTGCTATTATCTACATTGAAATAAATAGTTAATCAATCGTCAACATTATAAGGTATTTAAACAGAGTTAAGGATACCATGCTATTCGTTGATAGGTGATGTTTCATTGTTCTGAATGGCATGAAATTCCATAGGCTCATCAATGAGTTCTTGACTGTTTTCTTCTTTTGTTTCTTTTCTTCTTCAACTGATGAGGGGGGACACAGAGAATATGGGAACCAATGCAATCTATAAAAGAAAATAGCTTATTTTTTCAAAGTGTCTAAATCACCCTATTTTTATAATTGGATTATTATTTACGTATTATTGAAAAACGCACTTAATAGTAGTAGCAGCAGCAGTATGCACATAGTAGCATTTGGTTAATTCACTGTTCCCTACTCTATATATCCTGAAAGTTCCAATTTCCAACTTAATATAAGATATTTACAATCTAAAACATGACTTAGTAGGTTTTGATTTTGTTCAAACAACCCCCAAAAAGTTCATCTTAATGCTCGTTATCTGCTTTTTGGAAAAAAACCGTGTCTTTACTTGGTTTGATATGGATAGCCTATTATCCCCCCTTTCAAACCATCTACTATCATGATACACAACTCATTCTGATAGAAAGTTGTTTTTATTGATATTTTTTTAGAGGCAAGATTAACCATTTGTGTTAATAAAGCAGTTTTTACTTGAGAGACAATATCATAAAGATTTTGCTACTTTTTAATGGGAAATTATGACCGGGTTATAGTGCCTTCTCTTTGCTTGGCTAAACTGATTCATGAGAATTAAGCGGGCTGAATGCATGCACTTGATATGATTCAAAGGAGAGCATTATATATTTCCTTTGGGAGAAATAATCTTTAGCAAGAATAAAAAATTTAAACTTAAATTTTCCAAATTCAGGCTGCATTTGAGTGCCAAATGGTTCTGGCAAAGCAATGACGGGGTGGACTGTGGGTGATGACGTCAGTTCTTGCGCATGCCGGGCAGCCGGGCCAGCAATGTCACAGGGTTGTGCAGCCTGCAGGGGGCATCGATGTCACTGGCTTGCACAGATGAACCAGCGGGGTTCACCATCGTGTGATCAGACATCCACTCTCTCTTTAATTTTATACAGGCTGCTTAGTGTCTGATCGGATTGGACTGAGGCAGGCAGCGCTGGTCTGGAACGGATGTGGGTGGCTCTGTGGATGGGCCAGCCATCTCCAGTCGTTGCATAGGAGTTACATCATTACCCCTAGCTCTCTTTTCAGGAGGAGGAGGGTATTTCTCATAATTGTCCTTAAAAAGAAGAAAAAATTTAGTATAAAGTAACCACTCCCTCTTAGAGAAGAAGATTAGTACCCCCTTCTACAGAACTTATTTTAAAAGGCATTAATTTTGTCTAGAAAGCATCTGCCATTGTCCCTAAGAAGCCCCTCCCCCTTTTCAGCAAAGCAAAAAAGTAAAATTTGCGAGAAATTATACTGCGACAGTCAGTAGTAGGTAAAAAAACATATAATTTAAAGCAAAAAAGAGCTAAGGTGTGTTTAAAGTTAAAAAAAAATAGCATTATTCTTTAGAGCCAAAGCTGTATAAAATCCAGGCCAATGATTTTTAAAATCTAGATCTCAAAATAGCCAGTCATAAATATAGCAGACATAATATGGTATAATTAAAGCTAAGCAAACACTAAACTTCAGGGTTATATATCGGTAAGGCTACATTATTTTTCTTGTCAAAAGGGTGCACATGTCTGCACAATAAATCCATCCCCTTACTTTTAACGTGAAGAAACAGTTTGTTTCATCTTACAACGAAGCTGTTAGAAGCAAACCCCATATCTTACGCACATTCCCCACCCTTCTGTTTCGAATAGATAATGACCAATTAAAAAGGGACCAAAGAACAGTTTCCATTTGAAAATATTTATCATAACTGACACCCCCCCCCCTTGCAATTCAAAAGATTTACTGAGAAAAAATATGGTTTTTGTTTGACTAGAAAATAGCATCTTTTTCTGAAACCATTATACTTGGTTAATCAGATAATTAGCTTGATCCGACTATTGTTATTGAGTTACACAGGATGTGTATTTGACGGGTGCTGTTAATTGCCCCTATTTAAATCTTTACGGAAATGATAAAAGTCAGGGAAGCGGCTTAATGTCATAGTGGGAATCGGCATATTAATATCTAAGAGTTGACGGATGTAAGTTGTGTCACTTTTTGTAGCTAGGATACAGAAAGGTGCATTGAAAATTTTATAAATTTATCGAAAAAGAGAATAACTTCCAATGAAAGAATTAAAATCGTTTACGGTGGGGGGGGGGGGGTTGAAGTGGTAAAAAAGAATGTATTTTACGCTTTTTAACGACTATAAACATCGCATAGTGGAGATTTTTTTTTTTTTGGGGGGGGGGTATACCCTGAATTTGAATGTACTGAAGGGGGACTACAATAATGATTTTATTTGGATAAACCTAGAAAATTTACTAAACAGAGCTCACATTATAAATCTGTGTTGCTAAATCCAGAGTATTTTCATTGTTCTCTCTATGATGTCTTGAGACTGTATGATTATTTAACCTCAAAGCAGTCCATTATAAAAAAAAATTTCAAGGGCAAATTGTGATGTAAGCAAAACCTTGCGTAACTCCCCTGATTGACCTAGAAAGAGTATTCCAACTTGGGTATCTAATACTCTTCCTCCCTTCATTCAGATTAAGAGAGAAGGTGTTGGAAAAGTGAAATATATGTATAATGAGTCAATTACAAGAGCTACTTGATTGTTGATTCTAAAATTTCATTTGTTTTGTTTTGAAGTTAAGAGTCATTTTCTTGCTATTATTAGATGAATTTTGTATCATGGTTAGCGGCACTAGCGCTGGTATGTGCCTGATGAAGAAAACCAATTATATTTTTCCTCGATTGCATTATCCTGTATTTTTTAATTTGAGTGACATTTTTCTCCCTTTTTATTTTCCATGAGTTTTTTTGTTATGTTGTTTGGGCAGTGGGTGGAGCGGTGGGGAGGTTTTTTTGTACGAGACGGTGGAACGTATTCTACTGTCTTGTATGGAGGGTTCCATGTCGTTATACTTATTGTTATGATGATGAAATGGCAGGGTGATCTTCGGGTCGCTATTTATGTTATGTTGTATCTTTTTATTTTGTATTTTATTTATGATAAAATTTTATTTTAATTTATTTTCTCTTTTTTTCAGTTTTTTTTTTCTTTTGTTATTGATTGCCGCCCTCCTGGATACTGGAGATCACTTGTGGTTGTTGCAAGTAGAGTTAATTTTTCTATGAGTTTCCTCGTTTGCCTACTGATATCTGTAATTGGGTTAAAATGGCCCATTGTATTGGGTTCACTAGATGGTGTGTACAACAACCAAACCCGGTGCTTCACCAATTCAATTGACGGACCCCTTACTGGGAAAAACACCCCTTTTTTATTAGAAGTGTGCTCCATCCTCAAATTCAGTTTCATCTATTGGATCACAGTAACGCCGATATTTAAATGGGCATTGGCCCTTTCAAAAAAATCAATTGACCTTAGCGATACTGGAAATTTTCACTCTAAACAAGAGAAATCTCCAGGGGAAATCAGACCCATCCTTCCCATGTACAGCCCAGTATTCTAAATTTTTCTTTGAAGCTTCTTCTCGTAGAGGTTCGAATGCTGATATTAGGAAAGCGTACATGAAACATTTTTGGCCTGTTTCAAAACAGATTCATTGAACGCCCTGACAACTCTATAAATCGGGATTATATTTTAAAACTATATCCCGTGTCCCTATGAACCCCCTTTTAAAATATTTTTTTTAAATTTACAAATATTAACGCTTAATTTTTCAATAAATAAAACTATGGTACCCACTACCATTTTTCATTATAATTTTCGAGATGCGTAATAATGTAGTCTATCCACTGCATAAAAAACTGTTTATAATTTCCAAATGAAGATAGACCACTAGCATTTCGGTGTGTAAATAATGGTCATACAACTCGCTTTTGCCCTCGTTCAAACAAAAATATTTTTAAACACAATTGAAGCCTTAATAGAGTCCTACCCCCCCCCCCCCACAACTGAATCTGGTTTTCTAACAGTGCAAGAATTTTTTCTACATACACATGAAAGATATCTTAGGGTCAAATATAAAATTCCCCCCTATTAAGTGTATTAAATGGATTCCCAAAGGTTGCAGTATAGACGACTATTGTATTTAATATTGGATTTGATTGATAGAATTCTGGTAGTATTGTAAATTGTGTATTGTTACCCCTCCCCTCTTGTATATTATCCCCCCCCCATTCCACCCCACTTTGTTCAATAATAGGGCTATGTAAATCCATTGGAGTCATTTCATTTGTTTGAAACTGGAACATAATCGACGGGGGAATCGATAATCCCCCGTCGATTATGCAAATCAATTTCCAGAAATTCTCTCCCCTTAGTGGATCAATACACTTAGAAACATCCCCTGATTGACCTTGAAAAAGAAACGTGATCCTGTCCCCTTCGTGGATCAATAACATTGATTCAGGTTAGGTATTCAGTGCGCATGTACAAACTTCACACCGGAGTCAATAGGCTTAGAAACATCCAATGATTGACCTTGAAAAAGACAGGTGATCCTGTTCTCGTTAGACTCGATTATAGAAGGCAGCCGCGGTGTCCCTTCCACGTTACCACTGTCATCCCTACCTTGTTTTCTGAAATTGGTTAAGACAATTTGTGATTGGATAGCATATTTGGGATCTTTTTCGTTATACGTATACCACTATTTAAAATGTATTTCTTAATGGCTTTATAATTTCCTCCATCGTTGGTTCTACCTACACGATAAGCAAAGCTCAAACCGACACGCACCCTCTTAAAGCTCAAACACACTGGAATGACCAGTCAAGGGTCAGTACCCATTCTTTGCTCGTTTGTAAGGTCGTATCTAGGGAGGGGGAGTTTACCGGTTTTTGAACCCTCCCCCGTCACCTGAAGTTTTTTCTGACTCGTAAAACAAGTAACAAAAATGTAGATTATAAAAAAACTTCTGATGCGACTTTTTCAAGTTTTCTGGCCCCCCCCCCCCCCCCCCCGAAAAACAATCCTGAGTACGGCATTGCTCGTTGCAGTTTTTTGTTATTGTATTATGAACCTCTTGGTCTTGCTTCCAACTTGAATATTTGGTATAGTTGGTATATGAGGCTATATAAAACTGTTTGATATATAAAATTATAACATAACATACTAAGATACTGGGTAAATAAGGCTTAAAAGATTAAATATTAGACTAAATTTCAAGCTTAAGTATCTGTTATGTGTAAGGATGTGGCATATAAAACTATGCTTTAAAAAGCTTAAAAATTGATATTTTTGGTGAGTAAGATTTGAAAAATTAAACGCTATTTAAAAAATACAACTTGAAATATTGGATGAATATTTCTTAGAAATTAAATATTCGATTAAAATTGAAATATTAAATATTGGATGTATTAAAACCATATGGTATATAAAACTATAAAAAAAATTAAATATTTGGCAAATAAGGATTAAAAAATTAAATATTAGATTAAAAATTTGAAGCTTAAATATTTTATATATGAAAAGATGTGGTTTACAAAACTTAAGCATTTGGTGTTTTTGGTGATAAAACTTGAAAAATAAAAACATTATTAAAAAAAAACGCCGAAATCTTGGTATATATAAAAAGAAATACCAAAAAGATGTTTAGAAGTGGTATGCGTATAACGGAAATGGTCCATGTTACTGTAATTTTTTTTTTTTTGTTTCGCCAGTGTGTAGCTGTTAGTATTTATTTTAATCTTGATTGATTTGCCAAGAATTTTAATTGGCAAATTAATTTGTAGAAACTTCCAAATGAAAGTACACTTTAAGAGCAAAATTAAAAACAAGTGAAGGTCTCTGTAGTTTGAGATGTTATTTATCTATTTAGAAATGTACATTGACGAAATGAGCACAGATGAATGCTTTGGTCATTTTGAAGAATTTCATATACCCTAAAATTTCAAAATCCATGAGCTGTTTCTATTTCAATCACATATAAGAAATCAATCAGAGTCGATTTCCAACAGTTTTCTGAATCCAAATTTAAAACTCTTGATTTTAATCGTTTCAGTTTCATTATTTTTTTTCATTAGTTTTCGTTAGTTTTGTTTAATTATTATTTTTTTTATTTCTTTTCTGTCTTTGACTGCCTCCTTGAAATATTGAATAAACTAATGAAGGTTTCTCATTACGGGAGCAAACAACTGGCCATAGTAATTTCGTTGATTTTATGCGTTATACGCAGGCATTAGATTCCTAACGAAAAACGACATACAATACCAAACAGGTATATAGGGCAGAACTCTTTCACTTGGCTTAACTACCCTCCTTAATATGTCTGAAAGTGATGTTTACCCTATGTAAGATTTATTTGAGGAGGGAGGGTATTTATGGAAGGGACACGAGTTGATAAAAAGTAAATTATTATAGAAAAATATAAGAAATTATATTTTGAGGCACACGGAAAGTCGGACAGATCTATGCCACAAGGCACTTAAGCAAAAACTTATTTCGGGAAGTGTGGAACTCATCAAAACTGTGAATTGTATAAAAGAGTGCAATGAACCGTGGGATTTTGGTAGGGTTAGAGAGATGTTATTGTTATTTTCTTAAATATTCATAGCCCTTAAGTGCATGCTTATCAAGGTCTCCTTTGAGTCGTATGGTTTCAATGACTCTGCGTCGGTGAAGCCTCGCGAAGCTTCCTAGTTAAATATATAAATAATTAACAGGGCACGTTTTTTAATCTTTTCCGTTGCTTAATTTTTTAATGTTTTTATGAATTGGCCAATTTAGGTTTTTTGAATAAGATAGTTGTGTCTATACAGACAAAGTGGACTTGGAAGAAATATTTTATAAATTATTGTGCCATGTCTAGAAACAAAAATGCTTCAATATCGTCCGATTGTTTATATTCCATAGGCAACCTTTTTTAACTCCCCCTCCTCCCTGATCTGTAATGCTTAAAGAAACTTTTGATGTTTGTTCCAGCCGTCAGTGGGCGACAGCAACTTGCTTTAAATTATGAGTTTGATTTTTTGTTAATTCAATGTCAATTTTTCGTTAGGTTACATATGACGTGTGACTTTTCGTTACTGTAACGTATGACGTGAAGAGAGTAAACTTCAGTACCTCTAAAATATTATAACGGCATTTTTTCAATACTTTGATTGAACTAATGATCTATCTGGATGAAAAATAAATAAATTAAATAATACTATTTTCCACCTGTCTACCTCTGATTCCACACAGTTCTTAAGAAAAAAAAAGTCTGGCTACAAGATATAAATTCAGTGCCTATGGAGGTTGCCAGAAATTGCCACAATTTGTAAAGGTGGACAGACTAGCGTTTCAAGCATACTTACATAACCGATAACCTTGCTTCGATGCACCAAAGGCAACGTTTCTTTGGCAAGGATTTTAAGTTGGTCTAGCGTGGAAAACTCAAACAAAATACTTGGTATGCCGAGCAATTAACGGTTATGTTTAGCGAGATCGGGTGGGTATAAACCACTGAAGCAAGTATTTCTTCGAATCCAAAGTTAAAAAAAATTCAGTTTGTGTAGTGAAACTTAAAAAATTAAAATGGACTGATAAAATACGGCTATTTTTAAGTTTTACGGCCATCTTATTGTTATTTTAATATTTTAATGGCTAACGCTACGTCTCCCAACCTCTGAATTCACTTTCACGTAGCTTTCAGGCCGAAACGTAGAAATTCTTACACTTGTGATTTCCCATAGCTGAGTATTCACACTAAACAGTTTGCGCCTCCGGCAACCAAAACCGAATAAGCAAAGACTACAATATTGCCCACCCCCCCCCCAAAAAAAAAAACAAAACAATATTTTCATCACGAAACAAATAAGAGTTCCAAATAGAGATAGGTCCTTTTATTAGACCGTGAAACAAAAATATATACAAAAGCTATTATCTGTAATATCTGTAGTAATCATTATCTGTAGAATTACTAAAGTATTTAAAATTAAAACAAACTATATTTATACTGAATAAAAATAATCACTTTCAGGTCACAGTAAGTTTCCGTCTTAGAAAAGGCAGTTTGGTCTTGTAAAAAATACCAGTATTCATCATTTACCAGCTGAAAAAAAATCAACATCACATGACAGTGATAGTTCTGGTAATGACGCCGTTAGAAAACAATAAATGAAATAGGAATTTCGTCATCGGAATCACACACTTACGTGTTAATAATACATCTATTAAAACAAAAATATGTTTACATAAACATATGTTTTTTTATATTATAAAATGTCTAAAATGTGCCTATAGATATGATGCGTCTATGGTCTCTATGATCATCTATGGTAATCTATGATTGAATATCAACTTCAATTATGGTTTGCTGAGGGAACGTCATTGTCAGAACCAACGCTGGACTTTGTGTTTAAGCCATTTTGAAATGAAAGTAGTTTCTTCATAAAGTCCAGCTATATGAAATTATTAAGCATAGAAATTTTTATGCTTTGGCTGGAAGTTCCATCAGTCCCCCCCCCCCCCCCCTTCCAGCTTAAAAATCCAGTGTTCCACTTCTGTCAATTTTATTGAATTAAATTACTGTTCACTAGGTGTTCCTATCCTGGATTGATACCGTTCACTTCATAACGGCATCGATGTTGCTGATTTGTATTTCTCGTCTTGTCGTTTTCAAATACATAGGCTAATCTAATATATTTCATTGTGTAATTTCCTTTTATAAATGTTCATTCCGCATTGAAGCTGCCTTTTTGCGGGGTTGCCACATTATAATGTTTGTAACTTGTAGCTATTTAGTTAAAATGGTGCATAAAGATTGTACCAGCTGATTAGATTAGGCTTTCGTTCCGCTACTGAAGTTTCTATATTGTGGCGACCCTGATTTTAACATTACTTGTCTAGTTTTTGCAACTGCCTTTGTAGTTTTGGCTGTTGCCTTTGTTTAACTAGTGATTGCGATGTTTAGTTTGTTTTTCCAGTGTTGTAAAATTCCTCCTCGAATTGCACAATAATATTCAGATATTTGGACCATAAAATCTTACTATGGGAAAAACTTGTGTCATGTATTTTCAATGAAGTCCAGTGAAAATACTGCATATATTTGATGTAAATAATTCTTGCTGAAATCGACTTACTTTAAATTGAAACTGGGACCAAGAAGAAGATATAATAAAGCTTTTTGAAAGTATTGCTTTTGGTGTTGGGTATGCAAAAAGTCGTAAAGTAAAGTTGTTGGTGAAGAAGATGAGTACTTCAAGTTGTAAAGTTGGTTTAGGAGGGACATTACGTAAAGAAATTGTTCTAAAGATATAATAAAGCCTTTGAAAAGTATTGCTTGGTGTTTGGGTGTTCAAAAAGCATAAAGTAAAGTTGTGTGTGAAAAAGGGTGAGTACTTCAACTTTTAAAATTGGTTTAGGAGGGACATTGCGTAAAGAACTTGTTCTGAAAAAATATAATAAAGCCTTTTGAAAAATATTGCTTCGTTTTGGGGTATTCAAAAAAGCCATAAAGTAAAGTTGTGTGTGAAAAAGGTGAGTACTTCAACTTTTAAAATTGGTTTAGGAGGGACATTACGTAAAGAACTTGTTCTGAAATAATATAATAATGCCTTTTGAAAAGTATGCTTGGTGTTGGGGTATGCAAACAGTCGTAAAGTAAAGTTGGGTGGGTGAAAAATATGAGTACTTCAACTTGTAAAATAGGTTTAGGAGGGACATTAAGAAAAGAACTTGTTCTGAAAAATATAATAAAGCCTTTTGAAAAGTATTGCTTGGTGGTGTATTCAAATAGCCATAAAGTAAAGTTGTGGGTGAAAAGGATGAGTACTTCAAGTTGTAAAATGGTTTAGGGAGGACATTACGTAAAGAACTTGTTCTGAAAAGATATAATAAAGCTTTTTGAAAAGTATTGCTTGGTGTTGGGGTGTTCAAAAAGCTGTAAAGTAAAGTTGTGGGTGAAAAGGATGAGTACTTCAACTTGTAAAATTGGTTTAGGAGGGATATTAAGAAAAGAAACTTGTTCTGAAAAAGATATAATAAAGCCTTTTGAAAAGTATTGCTTGGTGCTGGGGTATGCGAAAAGCTGTAAAGTAAAGTTGTGGGTGAAAAGGATGAGTGATTCAAGTCGTAAAATTGGTTTAGGAGGGACATTACGTAAAGAACTTGTTCTGAAAAGATATAATAAATCCTTTTGAAAAGTATTGCTTGGTGTTAGGGTGTTCAAAAAGGTGGTGTAAAGTAAAGTTGCGGGTGAAAAGGATAAGTACTTCAAGTTGTAAAATTGGTTTAGGAGGGACATTACGTAAAGAACTTGTTCTGAAATAATATAATAAAGCCTTTTGAAAAGTATTGCTTGCTGTTGGGGTATGCAAAAAAGCTGTAAAGCAAAGTTGTGGGTGAAAAAGATGAGTACTTTAAGTTGTAAAATGGGTTTAGGAGGCATACTACGTTACGAACTTGTTCTAAAAAACTGATATAATAAAGCCTTTTGAAAAGTATTGCTTGTTGTTGAGGTATGCAAAAAGCCATATAAGTAAAGTGTGGGTGATAAGGATGAGTAATTCAAGTTGTAAAATTGGTTTAGGAAGGACATTAAGTAAAGAAATTGTTCTGAAAAGATATAATAAAGCCTTTGAAAAGTATTGCTTGGTGTCGGGGTGTGCAAAAAGTCGTAAAGTAAATTTGTGGGTGAAAAAGATGAGTACTTCAACTTATAAAATAATCTTTAGGAGGAATATTAGGAAGAGAACTAGATCTTAAATGATATATTTGAGAGGGAAAAAATGGGGGGCCCTTTGGGGGCCCATGGGGGGGGAGCCCTTTGGTGGCCTGGAGGGGAGGGGGGCTCTTTGGGGGCCCAAGGGAGGTGGCCCTTTGGAGAGCCCGTGGGGGGGGGGGGGGGGGTAGGGGAGCTCTTGGGGTTGGGGTAGGGGACCTTACAACACTCTTCAAATGAAACTTGTGTATTATAACGACCCTAACCTGCTTGGTGTTGGGGTATGCAAAAAGTCGTAAAGTAAAGTCGTGGTGAAAAAGATGAGTACTTCAACTTATAAATAAGTTTAGGAGGAATATTATGAAGAGAACTAGATCTTAAATGGTATATTCGGGGTCAAGCCAAAAAGTTGGGTGGAGGGGGGCCCTTCTGTGTCTCAAGTGCGCAAATAAAGTAATGAAAAATGGAGAGAGAGGGGGGTAAAAAATAGTTGGGGGGCCCTTTTGGGGGCTTGGGGGGGCTCTTTGGGGGCCCGTGGGGAGGGGGCCATTGGGGTTTGCGTAGGGGACCTTACAGCACTCTTCAAATGGAACTTGTGTATTATAATGACCACAGAGTTTCACCCCAAATCATCTTCTAAAATGTCTCAAACTTTTTCGCCCAAAAAATCCCTAAAATGCCGATTAATTTGTTTTCGCCCAAATAATCCCCTAAAGTAATTCCTGCGTGTTCCTTTATTTCGGCATCCTTGTGCTGTCACATTTGAAATTCCAGGAAACCATTTCCCGCGTAAAATATATTCAATCTGTCTTGATCTCGTATGAATTTCTGAAAATATATCTAATGTGTTCCCACCTACACTATTATGGTTTCGATAGAATATTAATTTATCTCTCAGACCTAAAGATCTGAGAAGTCATATTTAAAAATAGAATATTAATTTATCTCTCAGACCTAAAGATCAGAGAAGTTATATTTAAAAATAGAATATTAATTTATCTCTCAGACCTAAAGACCTGAGAAGCCATATTTAAAAATGAAATCCCTCATGATAGAATTCCCCTCCGATAATGTAAATCAATTTCTCAGAAATCTAGATCCCCTTCGTGGATCAACACATTGCCCCGTTAGTATTCAGTGCGCATGTGCAAACTTCGTCCCGGAATCAATACACTTGAAACATCCCCTGATTGACATTGAAAGAGGTGTCATTGACCTGTTAATGGATCAATAAACTGACTGTGACGTCACTCCCGTTCGGAGTAATGCCTGATTCCCTACTGGTGCTAAGGACATGATATAAAGCAGGAGAAGAGGAAAAATAAAGACACGTTAATCATACTAAAACAAAACGATAAAGGAGAGAAAAATACGGAAAATAAACAAGTATAAGAAGAGGAAAACAATGACAAGACGAGAAAGCTACTCTATTCCTTCTACGCTAGAATAAAGGCAAAGAATTTAAAATCAACCCATGTTCACCAGCACATCAATTCCAATGAATAACCAATAGCACCATAAGAAGCTGGAAATCCTAAATGTTGTGTCAAAATTAGGATGCGTTAGATTGCTGAGTAAATATAATGTACATTTATGAATGGAATGATGCATGTACGAACTAAGGGTCTAGCTGTGTTCGATTATTGGGCATATTAAATCTGATAATCATTACTGTAAACGGTTTATGTGCACGTAAACAGTTTATTTTTTAGAAGAGATCAGTCAGGCCGGGATTTACCATTAGGTACGGGTCTAGGGGCCACAATGTCAGGGGTGCGATAAATTATCACTCAGTGATTTTTTTCTTAACGAAAATTGAACTGCTGTTATTTATCGTTAAAGCGTCAAATTCACTCCACCCCCGTACTGCCTATTCACAGAAAGTGATTTTAAAACTGAGAGTTCAGTATCACCTCTCCAATTCATTACTTTTGGCTCATCAGTTGGGTTCTGTTCAGTGCTTCCAATATCTCCGACTTTTCGGAGATTTCTCCAAAAATCTCGCAAAAACGGAGTGGCAAAAATGCTTGGGTCTAGAAGCGTCAAAACTTTATATCTGCCCTGGGAACAGTAAATCTGACTATAAATGTTTCCTATTATTGTTCCCATTGTTCCCATTATTGGGAACAGTAAATCTAATTATAAATGCTGTAAACAATTTATGGGCATGTAAACCATTTTATTTGTATTAGGGAACAGTAAATCTGACTATAATTTTAACCATTATTATTCTCATTGCCCCCATTACTGGGAACAGTAAATCTGATTATAGATACTGTAAACAATTTATGTGCATATAAAACCGTTGAATTGTAGTAGGATAATGACTAAATTTACTATGTAACAAAATTTGATATCTATTATAGTTGTAAAAGCATAGTGTATGGAGTGAAATCAGCTGCGCTTTTTTATGGTTTATTTATTATTGTTATGGTGGAATCACTTGCTGTATAAAGCAAATTTTCTCTTCGATTTCCTTCTCTCTATTCTCAGAGCGCTTTTTTTTCCTCTAATTTCAGTTGTTGTCGCTTTTACTTTGCTATTGCTTAATGCTAGGAATTTCAGTGTAGTAGTACTTTTGCTATCAGCAAATCCGGAAGCATTGACAAAAACCCGTTCACAATGAGATTTAGCTAGCGCTAATCTGAACAATCAGTTTGTCATAAATTTTCTGATTGGTTAGAAACTTCAATAACATTCGTACTGGCTCAAATTGGTGCTAGCTAAATCTTGATATTAACAAAAATTCCATTGTGAATAGGCCTTAAGCTTACTAAGAGGCTAGCTTCAAAGTTTCGTGAGGCACAGTTGTAACGGATAATCATCGTATTTTCGGTTTGACTATTCTGGTTCAATTAGTGAATCCTTATTATTTCCCTTTTCCAGATCATCATTGACCACAACAATTGTATGATTAACTCAGGTGGACAAAAATAATAAATAATATAGTTGTCAGACTTGCAAATCCAAGTTCATTTGATGTACTTCCTACTTTTCAAAAGTCCCATTCATAATCTTCAGTAATTTATCTCCACCTTCGCAACCACTATATATTTAAAAAAAACCACCTTTTAGTCCTGAATGTTATATTTTATTTTATGTAGAAAAATTTTTATAATCGGGGGGGGGGGGAGGAGGGTACTTCAACCACCCAAACGATAGTAAAGGTGTATACCAAAAAAGTACCGGCAATGAAGAGGGCTAGATATCAATTTTCACCCTCCTCCCCCCCTTCCCAAAACTCATTCTATATTTCTCTCAAGGCTCAGTGAAAGTTAGGATATTCGGGCATTAAAAAACTCCTTGAGGCATATTGTATCTCCCTACCTACAAAAATAAACCATCGCCGCTCTTTCATAATAGCTTATTGCGTACTTCTACATCACTGTATATAATTTTATAAAATATAAATCATACCCAAACTCCTCTTCGTAAAATAAATCTTCTTTACTTCTAAATTGTTGAAGAAAGCTTTCTTCTTTTTATATACCCTTTCTTCTTTCTTCTTATATACCCTTTCTTCTTTTATATACCCTTTCGTGAACATTTTTCACGGTTTACCACATTCTCAAAATACTGAGCCCATTTGTCTTTAACTCTTTCCTTACCCAATAATTGTGTTGCCCCTTCCTATCTTTAACTGGAATAAGTCCCAAATTGACTACTCACTTTCAGCTTATTAACATAAAATTACATATTTTTCTGTTATGCCGTCTGGCTGCATCTTCCAGATCTTCAGCAACTATATCTATGGCCTTTACTTCACTCCTCCTTAATTCATGCTTTAACCCTTGACAGGCCACTATATTAACGAATATTAGGAAAAATCTTCAACGCCTCCATGCAATCTCTAGGTCAGACTATTGATAAAAAAAATGTTTTTGTACTATTTATTCAAAATTGTCAATTTTAGACCATGTTGTAAAAATACGACATTAGCTTCTCAAGTAGGAATTTGTAGGGCATTTTCACTTGCTGTGGAAGGCTTTAAAACAATTGTTTTTGACAGTAAAGACACAGTGGAAGTTCACGTTTTTTCGCATTCAAAAGTGGGTTTATCCTGATTCACACTGTTAGCAGCGGCTCTGCTTCTCAGTGTTTTTCGACCAGTGATCAAGTCCATCGGCTTGAGCAGATATTGCCGGTCGGATTCGATTGCGACTTCGAATGGAGCTGGGACTTTCTTCGAAATCTCCGGATGGTCTTCCACGTTTACGTTGGTGCATCACACAGTGCCAAAGGAATACAACTCTGCTGCAACTTCAGACCTGACGGCTCTTAAGATCATCGGTTTGCCTGTCCTTGAAGTGAGCGCTTTAACGTCTGACGTGAAAAGAAGCCAGTATTGCAGACTTCTGTGTCTATAAGCCACCAGAAGATTCTCATATACCATTTTCGTGTCTGAAGATGAATTCGGCACATCTCCACCAGCATGTCTGCTATATCTCCGCCACCCATATGACGGTCGTACTCATAAACAATGGCTAGCCTTGAAACTTCCACCCTGGATTATCCTTAACGTTCCAGCATCTGCGAGCATCCTGTGGTATTGTTCCTGCATACGTCTAAGCCAAGCAAACCGTGTTGTTATCTAACCATATCACTAAAACAAAAGACCAAAATGAATGTCAGTCCTGTAATTGGAAGTTCCTCTCTCTTGTTTTTTCATTTCACCATCTGTGAGTAGCCTGCAGCCTTCAGCCGCGCTTTGTTCAACGTACCAATACAAGGGAATCAAGCTCGAAAACCAGTTGTGTCAAAGTAAATCTTGTAGTTCATATTCTCTGGTATGTGTACTCACCAGACGTAAAACTATGTTGCCTCCAAGTTCAAGATCTGTCTCTATGTCATCTTCAACAAGAATGCCCTTACCTTGATAAACTTCAAAAATCATATACAAAACCTGACACACCAGTTCTTTGTGAACACTTTTATTCCCCACTTCGTCGGCTTTTTTGGTAGATATTGTCTCAAGTTGCTTCGTCCATTAAAAGGAATCATATGCTCGTCAATTGAAGGGTGCTCTTCGGGGTTGACTTCGAGAAAATTGAAACGGATATGACCCAGGACGGGTCGAATCTTGTAAAGCTTGTCAAATCCTTGTTCTCCAGGTTTCTTAGCTTTTTCTTTGTCGTTGAAATGAAAAAAACTTTTATCTTGACAAATCTTTTGTGGCCCATCTTGTCAGCAATTGCAGGGTATCTAGTAGCTGCTTCCCAATGCATTCGATAATAGGGAGCTTTTATCACCCCCAATAGTTGAGGGGGGTTTGGGGGGGGGGGCGGCAGCCTCCCAACTGTACCTCCTAATCCCTGTACGTTTTAAGATTCGAACTTGTGACTCAGCCTCTTTAACTCTTTAGAAAACGTAGTTTTTTCAAATAATTTCTGCACGTTTTTGTACAGTTTATTACTTATTATTGCTTGACTAACTGTTAGCTGATCGTGTCAGGAGTTAAAGTTGGGGGGCTGCCGCCCCCAAAACCCCCGCTTTTTGAAGATTCTTGTGTTAAGGCTTTTAAAGATTTTAAGATTTTCGTTTTTTCGACAAAAAAACTTCTGGGAAAGAGCTGGAATTTTTGGAAGCTTGCAGTCGGCCTTGTCAGGTTAAGAGGACTATTTTGATCTAATTTAATAATGAAATACTATGCTTTTAGGAATTTCAAAAATTAACATGGGCTCTTATAGGAAAACGAGGTTTTTCGTAAATGTAAATTCGGGGGATAATTTTTTTCGGTCTGAAAATATCAAAAGGCCCAAACAGGTCAAATTCCGCTTCGAATGAGTCCTCATTCCCCTGGATCCGTTGCCAACTGTGGCCTGTAGGCGTGGCTGATAAAAAAATAATTTGGTGAACATTAAGTGGCTATATTTGGTTTTTGGAAAACAGGGAAGGAATGATCCGATTAAGCTGAAATTTTGAGGATTAGCTCCCGGGACCTAGGAGAGCTTATTCTCGAAATTTCAGACAACGTTAAAATTCTTAACAACGTTAAAGGGGGGCTGTGGTGGGGGGTCGAAACTTCCGGCACACTTTCCCCCATGAAGGTAAAGTCAGAGGGGTGAAATTGCATGTTTCTTAGTTGAGCTTAGGCTACAAAATGCGATCACCGCCGTCTCTCTGCGACCGCTAGGACCGGAAATCAACTTAACATTGTGGTGGGTCGCCTCTTTAAAGAGGCACAAGTGTGCCTCCTTGATAGGCTGTGAAGTAATAATTTTTTTTGTTTAAGTTCCAACTTCATTCTTTGCTTTTCTAAAAAAAAACTGTTTTTTTTTTATTTTCATCAGACGAGACAGCAGATTTTATCGACTTGCGTCATTAAAATCTCTTGAAATTCCTCAGTGAGTGATTTAGTTCCGAGACGAATGCCGATGCAAGTTTTTGGCGGCATGCCTAAATTAACATGAAAACGAGGTTTTTCGTAAGTGTAAATTCGGGGGATAAGTTTTTTTTCGGTCTGAAAATATCAAAAGCCCCTAACAGGTCGAATTCCGCTTCGAATGAGTCCTCATTCACCCGGATCCGTTGCCAACTGTGGCCTGTAGGCGTGTCAGATAAAAAAAAAATAATTTGGTGAACATTAAGTGGCTATATTTGTGTTTTTTTGGAAAACAGGGAAGGAGTGATCGGGTTGAGCTGAAATTTTGAGGATAAGCTCCCAGGCCCTAGGAAAGCTTATCCTCTAAATTTCCTTATCCTCTTGTGCCTCCTTGACTATAAGCTCAAGAAGTTCATTGTCAAAGAATTTTTGGAAGTATTTCAGTGAAGTCTCCAAGATGTCCGGAACCTGACGAGGCTTTCCTTTCCAAGACAGATCAACTTTTTCTATCTCTACTTTTCTCCACCAGAATTTTTCTTGGACTTTCGATTTCTTCTTTGATTTTTCAGTACTTGCTGCTATCGGTTGCTGTTGCTGACTAGAGAATGGAGTTACACCCGAGTCTTCGTCGCTGGGCTCACTGCTAGCCTCCACGTCATCCTTTTCCAAAAAGAAGTGGCTATTGTCCAGTAGAGGCAACAAGTCTGGATCAAGATCATTGATAAGGTGTCCTGGAAACAGGAAGTCTGGATCATTGTCATCATCATCATCTGATAAGTCCGACAACACATCTTCTGGATTATCAAAAATATACTTGGCTGCCTCTTCTGCGTCAATTTGACGATTTGGAGCTCGTTTCTTACTCTGTCGTAAGATTCTGCCATCTAGAAAGAAAACAAAAATTAGACATATGCCACACCCTCCTACTCAATGATCCAGCATCCCTGAGGGGTGGTGCGAGCTATTATGTAGGAGGGACCCCTCCTACATAATAGCTGATGTAAAGTTATACTATTTTCTTCATCCTTTTTATTTGTCTTATTTAGTTGTTCGTTTCACAATTTTGTGCCACGATGAACAACCGCTAATAGTTTGAAAAAATCCTAAGTAGTAGATGACAATATTGGAGTCATATGGCCCATATGGGTGGTGGCAGGCTCCCCCATGATGTTTTGGTGTTGGTTCCCCCCCCCCGGCATTAGAAGACGTTTACGACAGAGAACGACGCTTGGCCGATCCCTAGAGAAAGAGGCTACTTTGGCGAGGACATTTTTTGAAGATCTTTGGTCTCAAGCTCTTCAGAGGTCGTCGTTGAGAGGCACCGTGTCTTTTTATGTGCCAGATGGCGTGAGAGGAACTAAGTCTAAGTAAGTGATCTAGGACAGTCAAATAGAGCTTCTGGAAATGGAATCATGGCCTAAATTATCCGGTTGGAAGCTGTTTTTACGCCCCTGTCTCTAATTCTTTTCTAACATAAAGACAAAATTTATCCTATTTTAATCTTGGGATTAGATCTGTGCGTAATTTTAGCTAAGTCTGATTTTTTTTTACTCTCGATTTTAGCTTTTGGATTATGATTAAATCCCTAATAATGCATAACAATTGATTGTATAATAGGTTAAATGGATTGATCCCTTTGCCAGGAATTCTCGCTGTTGAAAATGTTGCATTTAAAATTTGTTGCTTTTTAATTTAAGATTTTTTTTCTAAATTTAAGCTATTTCAAAAGAAAATTGAACCTAAGAAAATGTATCTAAAAATATATCCCTTTACCCATCGTCCACCACTCCTATTCTTGTACCCCTCCTGGAAAATATATATCGGGCACCCATGTTCGTACCAAAAAATTACCAAAATAAACCTTCTTTCCCTTTTGAAAAGTTGTTAGCCGTTATGCGTAAAGATTTGTTTTAATCTCCTATAATTTATACTTTGAACTAGTTTTTAGGATGGGGGAGACTGGATTTTATTCGGTTGTTATTTTTATTTTTACTGAACACTAATAGTTTTTTGCCTTTTGTATTTTGTATAGTTTTAATCTTCCAGTGGGAGGGTTAGAGGTTGAAGCCCCATGAATATGGTTTATTTCTAATCCTATTTCGTGTTCAGCTACAAATCATATCATATTTGAACTGGCAATCGTTATTTAGAAAATTTAACGTTTTCCTGATTTATCTTATGAAGTGTACACGTGGCAATCGTTCTACAACTTGTTTTTAAGGTTAAGTTATCATCATTTCCCCTCAGAGCAAAATTCCATTGCTAAAGACCTACTTTGAGGGCGATGGATGATGTGTCCAACAGACTGTGGGTCATTGGTATACCAAATTTATCAAACTGTCATAACATTAACAGGTTATGCGAGAATCGTTGCTGCCCATAGGTATTTATATCACTAGGTTTACGCTTATTAAGAATTCCATGCTAATTTATAATTAGCATGGGATAGGAGTACATACCGTAATCAGGCAGCTCGGATTTAATTATTCAAAAAGTGGTATGTTACGAGACATAAAATTTGCAGAAGACTGAAAAAAAAAACTAAAAATACATTATAAACAAACTAATATTTATAAAATTAAAAATATACAATACTTGCACCTTTTTTAAGAGATAGACCCTGATAGTGACTTCAGTACTTACGTGTTATAGTGACCACACTTTGCTCTCGATCTGTAATGAAACCGGTTTTCTGTGTCCACTCGGAAATAATCAGCTTAGCCTGAGCTAGATAAAATGGTATCTATGCAGGCATATTCTAATTAAATATTCTATATATTGAGTTGGTTAGGTATTTATTATAATTGTTTAAAAAAAACAAAGTTTTTTTTTAAGGAAGTAAAGAGCGAAGTTGAAACTTTAAACGAACAAAAATTGTTGCTTCACAGTCTGTCTAACATATATCAATAAAAACTAGTAAAATAAACTAACTAATTATATTTTCCTATGTTTGTAGGATTGCAGAAAACAGCGCTTTACTGAAAAACACAAAAAATAAGTATAAAAAACAAGAATGTTGATTTATTAGTTAAAAGTAAATATGTAGCCTGACAACAACAATCTAATCTATAGAGCTTTTCATAGTCTTACACCAGCTGTGACATCAGTAACTTTCAGTATACAATTATATTATCTTAAAAACATAAGCATAAAATAAATACTTTTTTAATAAGCGCAAAGTCATTGAACAGCATAAGGAAGTATTGGATTGATTCATCAGGTAAAATTTGGTCTCACCAGCTATAATACCAATTCCAATAAAGTAATGAACAATCTAAAATTGTAAGAAATACGCTTTGGTATTACTCGAAATGAAGATGAATAAGCCATAACATGAACTCTGGAAATCTGGTAATTTCTCTCTATGCAACAAAGAGTTTCAAGTTATGTTAAAATGTTAAAGCTAGTCTATAGTCCTAATACTATCAAGATGGGTTCATTTCGAACTTGTCTACAAACTAATCATGATATGTCCTTTCAAAACCAAAACGAGAGCCAATCATTAGACAGAACCATTATGCAGAAGTGTTACCAAATTAAACAAAAAGAAAAATTAAGTAACAACCTCTACCAGGTTTCAATCATACAAACATTAGGAAATGTAATTAGTTGGTTTATTCGTAATAATTTTATTGATATATGTTAGATATACTGTGAAGCAATAATTTTTGTTTGTTTTAAGTTTCAACTTCGCTCTTTACTTCCCTCAAGAAAACTTATTTTTTTTTAAATTAATCTTTATCCGTTTTAAATTTGAATTTACTGTTTAGCAGCACTGCAATGATTTTTTTTCGGGGGGGGGGGGTGGCAGGGGGGGGGGGGTAGCCCTTTCATATGCGGAATAATTTCTGTTCGTTTTAAGTTTTAGTGTCGCTCCTTACATTCAGTTGAAACAATATTTCTATTATTTAATTTCTGATCGTTTTCAAATAATACCGAGAAATCCATGCTACACAAAATGGTCCACGCTATTTTTTTGAAGGTGGTCAACCTTGAAAGGCTAGGAAAGACTAACCATTTTTCTAAAGAAGATTTTTAAGGTTTTCAAAACCTAAGGAAAATGTTTATTATGTCAAACTAATTTTACTAAACATCCCCCCCCTCCTGATAAACACTGAAAAACACTATACAAATAGGTGTGGAATAGTAATAATCAAAAAAAGTTGGAAAGTACCTGACAACTAGAAAAATATCACAGGAAAAAGAATGCAAATAGGTTTTTAGCAAAAAAAAAAACAAAAAACAAAATTCTACTTTTTTGCAGATATGAGTTTGAAACATCTACAGTAGGGTTCTCTGATACGCTGAATCTGAATCTGTTGATGTGATTTTCATTAAGATTCTATGACTTTTAGGGAGATTCCCCCTTTTTTGAAAATAAGGCAACTTTCAGGCTCGCTTATTTTGATGAGTATAACTAATCTTGATGAAACTTATATATTTGAAATCAGCACAAAAATCCAATCTTTTGATGTATCTATTGGTATCAAAATTTCGTTTTTAAGAGTTTCGGTTACTTTTGAGCCGGGTCGCTCCTTACTTACACTACGTTGCCACAAACTGTTTAAAAACTTTGAATGGTTCCAGAAACGATATGGCTACACTTCTCCGACCCCTAAGTGGCAAGGGTTAGGGGTGTGGGGCGTACGTTGTTCCAAAAATAGTGTATGAAACATTTTCCCAATTTACAAAAATAGTGAATTGGCAGAAAAATAATCACATTGATTAAAGCACAAAATCATAGTTGAAAAAAAGATGCCTGATCAAGGGAATGGACCCTTGCCATTCTAATTTAAAGTTTAACGTGCTAGTAACTGGACTATGGCGGCTGATAATCAAATTCAATCTATTGGTTTTGGTGGGATCAAAATGTGTAGCTTACAGCCCTTTTCCCAGGGACTATGGAGGTATATGTAGTCACCAAAAGCATAATTATTGGACCTTATTCATAAAATATACTTGTATTTGGCTATTACAAAACATTGAGTTAATTAAAGTTTCTATTATGCAGTGAGCGTTACATTATTTTGGTGAAGGTGAACTTTTGGGAAAGAGGAGGAAGGGAGGGGGTACGTCAAGGAATAGTCAGGTGGAATTTCGAGATTCAACTATCCGTCATTCTATGAATGTCTTCCTCTTAAGAACATTTGATATCTTAAAAGTCATTTTTGCGAGCCTCAGCGTCGGCTGACCGTGTTTAAAGAGTTCATGGTGAACTCTCCCAGCGGACTAATGAGACTCACTAAATGGGCTGAGAGGAGGAATATACAGGAGGGGTTCTTGTAAATCTCCAGTTAAGGGTTTTAGACCATAATTATTATAATGCTACCGTTTTATGCTTCCAAGCTTTTCCACTTGAGAAGTGGCACCAAAAGTACCGTTTTTAGTGGTATATGGCACTAACGGGTGGTAGAACTGATAAAAAGCACAGAGATACGAGTAATAGCTTTCAAATGGGCCATTAAGCATCTTTCTAAGAAGTTCTGGTAGCCCACTAGCCCCAGCTTTTCCACTTGAGACATGGCACCAATAGTGCCATCTTTAGTACCATTTAGCACTTGCAGATGGTGAAATTTCTATGAAAAACGTAGAAATGAGAAATAGCCTTTATATAAGCTATTAAACTTCTGTGTACGATGTTTTGGTAGCCTACTAGCCCCGTCCCTTGAGAAATGGCACAAAAAGAACCATTTTAGTGCCAAATGGCACTTACATATGGTGGAATTTATAAAAAGCACGTAGATATGAGAGATTAGGCCTCTTTTTAAGATGTTCTGGTAAACCGCTAGCCCTGAAAAAAGAAACAAAAAAAGGGAGACAGATCAGTGCTACCCATGCAAAAAAGAGTTTCCTTGTTGTTCAAGTTGGGTGGCTTAATTTCCATGTGTGTGGTTTTCGACTATGCTGATTCCAATGATGCACTTTTCATTCGGTTTGACACCATTTTTGAGGGGTTTCAGGCTTTGTTCGAAATCACACTATAAAATTTCTTTTCGCAATAAACTTTAACCTTTAGGACGAACCGAAATAAGAGTTGCCATTTCTGGATCAGTGTCTGTTTTTTTTTTTTTGTTTTTTTTTTACTAGGGAATTTTTTCTACATGCGTTTTTTAACTTTTGTTACTATGAGCTGTTGTTCGCTCTTCACTAGTTTGCAGCTATTGCTGCAACCAAGATGCGTTCTGGGCGGCCAGTTTTTCATTATTCTCTGTTGTATTTTCCATATTTTTTTTTTATTAAAGTATATATTATTTTCGTCATATTTTATATATTCACTATGATTAACCCAACTTCACTTCTTTGCCGGGATCACTATAACACATAAGTACAGTGACGTCAATTCACTAATATGTAGAGGGGATGCAAAAATGTGTTTTTATTATCTTGAGGGAAGGCAATTTTGTTGTTTTTACAATTTGTTATTCTTTTCAATACAAATACCAAAAAATGAAATCAGTTTTGAAAATAGACCATAATTTTTTTTCAAAATCTAGAGAACGGCAAAAATCTCTTTTGGGGTAAATATCCTCCTACGCCCTCCCTCCCAATTGACGTCAATGGACCCAATTACTTGGAAAAAAGCAAACTTTTTCTTGGTTTACCTTCGCATCCAAGACGGCGAAACAACTATGATATCCGAATCGGTAGTGTGCTGCTAACTCTACTGAAGAGAAAAGAGAATATAGTCAGTGACATCAACTGGGGCGAGGAGGATAGTTCCACAGATTTTGATAAAACCCCTCTTTTTGAAAGATTTCAAACCCTCTTTAAATCCCCTTTAGTTTTCCCCCCAGAGATTGAGAAAAATTAGTCGACTATTTTTCATGCAGTGAAGCCACTGCTTCCCACTGTTTTAGGTTTGTTGATTCAATATTGTTGTTTCTATCTTTAGTTTAAAAAATCAAAAAGTCCATGCTCCCCCCCAATACGTACATGTTGAATCTGCATCACTGAATATGGATACGTTTTGGACACAAAGCGAAAAAAAATTTAAATACTTTTCCAAATGTTCTTAGAATCTAGTAAGATATTAGAAACCGGATTGAATCAATCTATAGATTTTACTTGGTTTAAAGGAATAGATTTAAATCAAGTTGTAAAGGGTTTTCCATTGTGACTTTTTGATTGCCACAGTCAAAAAAAAAACAGAAAAAGATAATTTCTTGGCCTGTGATATATGAACATACTGCCTGGGAGGTCAGATGTCAAAACCTCGCATCTAATAAAAATGTGGTTCTGAGTCGAGTACTCTCCTGATACTGACACGGTAGCCCCACCCAAAATGGTGATTCAAGTTAAAGTCAATGGAGTTCTAATTTCTAATAATCTTAAGTGAGACAAAAGTAGCATCCCCTCTACATATATATATATATATATATATAGATATATATAATATATATAGATATATATAGATATATAGATATATATATATATATATATATATATATATATATATATAGATTATATATATATATATATATTTACATATATATATTATTTATTATATATATATATATATATATATATATATATATATATATATAATATATATATATATATATATATATATATATATATATATATATATATATATATATATATATATAGCAGTATATATATATATATATATATATATATATATATATATATATATATATATATATACTGCTAGGGGCCCTAGCAGTCAATTTTAACGAAGCCCTTATCAACAAATTTCACCGGGGGCCCCCCCCCCTAGCATCCAATTCCACCATGCCCTTAGCAACCATTTTCACTGAGGAGGCCTATCAACCAATTCAACCGGAGCCATAGAGAGCAACTCTAACGGGGGCCCTGGCAACCAATTGCAAC
>CM051275.1:37545093-37710093 GCA_027921565.1 Artemia sinica | reverse complement strand
TATCTTTTCTGTTTTTGTGACTGTGGCAATCAAAAAGTCACAATGGAAACCGTTTTACAACCTTGATTTAAATTTATTCCTTTAAACCAAGTAAAATCTATTGATTGATTCAATCCGGTTTCTAATATCTTATTAGATTCTAAGAACATTTGGAAAATTTTTTTTTTTCGCTTTGTGTCCAAAACGTAACCATATTCAGTGACACAGATTCAACATGTATGTATGGGGGGAGCATGGCCTTTTTGATTTTTAAACTAAAGATAGAAACAACAATATTGAATCAACAAACCTAAAACAGTGGGAATCCGTGGCTTCACTGCATGAAAAAATAGTCGACTAATTTTTCATTCTTTGGGGAGAAGACTAAAGGGGATTTAAAGAGGGTTTGATATCTTTCAAAAAGAGGGGTTTCATCGAAACCTGTAGAACTATCCCCCTCGCCCCAGTTGATGTCACTGACTATATTCTCTTTTCTCTTCAGTAGAGTTAGCAGCACACTACCGATTCAGATATCATAGTTGTTTCGCCGTCTTGGAGGCGAAGGTAAACCAAGAAAAAGTTTGCTTTTTCCAAGTAATTGGGTCCATTGACGTGAATTAGGAGGGAGGGCGTAGGAGGATATTTACCCCAAAGAGATTTTTGCCGTTCTCTAGATTTTGAAAAAAAATTATGGTCTATTTTCAAAACTGATTTCTTTTTTTGGTATTTGCATTGAAAAGAATAACAAATTGTAAAAACAACAAAATTGCCTTCCCTCAAGATAATAAAAACACATTTTTGCACCCCCTCTACATATTAGTGAATTGACGTCACTGTACTTTTGTGTTATAGTGACCACGCCAAAGAAGTGAAGTTGGGTTAATCATAATGAATATATAAAATTTGATGAAAATATAATAATTTAATAAAAAAAAATTATGGAAAACACAACAGAGAATTATGAAAAACAGGCCGCCGAGAACTCATTATGGTTGCAGCAATAGCTGCAAACTAGTGAAGAGCGAACAACAGCTCATAGTACCAAAAGTTAAAAAAACGCGTGTAGAAAAAATTGCCTAATGAAAAAATAAAAAACAGACACTGATCCAGAAATGGCAACTCTTATTTCGGTTCGTCCTAAAAGGTTAAAGTTTATTGCGAAAGAAATTTTATAGTGATTTCGAAAAAAAGCCTGAAACCCCTCGAAAATGGCGTCAAACCGAATGAAAAGTGCATCAGTGGAACCAGCATAGTCGAAAACCACACGCATGGAAATTAAGCCACCCAACTTGAACAACAAGAAACTCTTTTTTGCATGGGTAGCACTGATCTGTCTCACTTGTTTTTGTTTCTTTTTTCAGGGCTAGCGGTTTACCAGAAACATCTTAAAAAGAGGCCTAATCTCTCATTCAAAAGCTATTTCTCATATCTACGTGCTTTTTATAAATTCCACCATCTGTAAGTGCCATTTGGCACTAAAATGGTTCTTTTTGTGCCATTTCTCAAGGGACGGGGCTGGTAGGCTACCAAAACATCGTACACAGAAGTTTAATAGCTCATATAAAGGCTATTTCTCATTTCTACGTTTTTCATAGAAAATTCACCATCTGCAAGTGCTAAATGGTACTAAAGATGGCACTATTGGTGCCATGTCTCAAGTGGAAAAGGTGGGGCTATTGAGCTACCAGAACTTCTTAGAAAGATGCTTAATGGCCCATTTGAAAGCTATTACTCATATCTCTGTGCTTTTTATCAGTTCTACCACCCGTTAGTGCCATATACCACTAAAAACGGTACTTTTTTGGTGCCACTTCTCAAGTGGAAAAGCTTGGAAGCATAAAACGGTAGCATTATAATAATTATGGTCTAAAACCCTTAATTGGAGATTTACAAGAACCCCTCCTGTATATTCCTCCTCTCAGCTCATTTAGTGAGTCTCATTAGTCCGCTGGGAGAGTTCACCATGAACTCTTTAACGCGGTCAGCCGACGCTGAGGCTCGCAAAATGATTTTTAAGATATCAAATGTTCTTAAGAGGAAGAAATTCATAGAATGACGGATAGTTGAATGTCGAAGTTCCACCTGACTGTTCCTTGACGTACCCCCTCCCTTCCTCCTCTTTGCAAAAGTTCACTTTTACAAAAATAATGTATTTCAAATATATAAGTTTCGTCAAGATTAGTTATACCCATCAAAATATGCGAGCCTGAAAGTTGCCTTATTTTCGAAAAAAGAGGGAATCCCCTAAAAGTCACAGAATCTTAATAAAAATCACACCAACAGATTCAGATTCCAAGTATCAGAGAACCCTACTGTAGATGTTTCAAACTGATATCTGCAAAAAAGTAGAATTTTGTATTTTTTTTTTTTTTTTGCTAGAAGAGAAATCACGGATGCGTGTTTTCTTTCTTTATTTTTTCCAGTGGTGATCGTATCGACCCTGGGGTCCTAGAATATCGCGAGAGGGCTCATTCGAAAGAAAATTAAAAGTTCTAGTTTCCTTTTTAAGTGACCAAAAGCATTGGAGGGCAACTTGGCCTCATCCCACGCTATTTTTTTTTCCAGTGTCACCTAATCAAAATTTTGAGATAGCCCTTTTGTTCAACATAGTTAAAAAATCTAATAACTATGTCTCTGAGGATGACTTAATCCCTCACAGTCCCTGGGGGAAGGGCTGCAAGTTATGAACGTTGCCCATTGTCTACATACAGTATTGGTTATTTGAAAGTATACAGACGTTTTAAGGGGGATTTTTTATGGTGGGGGTCGGGGGAGGGGATTAAGTGGGAGAATCTTTCCATGGAGGAATTTTCCATGACAGGGGTGCCAGATTTCCAAGCATTATTTAATAGACGATAAGAAACTAAATAAAAAAAACAAGTTTTTCAGCTGAAAGTAAGAAGCATCATTAAAACTTCAAAAAAACAGAAATTATTACGTATATGAGGAGGTTTTTTCCCCTTATCAAAACCTCGCTCTTTATGCTAATGTTTTTTTAGTAGTTTCAAAAGAGCTATTTATTCTATTTAAGCGGCCTTTGTGATTCAGGGATCATTATTCAAGAACTGGAAAAAATTCAAACTTTAGCGTAAAGAGCAAGATATTGACGACGGGCAAAACCTCTCATATACGTAATACTTTCTGTTCGTTTGAAGTTTTGATATTGCTCCTTACTTTCAGTTGAAAAACTGTTTTTTTTTTTTATTATCTTCAAAGAGCGATTGCATTTTATTATATTTATTTATTCATACTATTTACTGTTTTTACTGTTTAATATACAGAATAAAACTAGGCCTATTTATAATGTATATTGAGACAGTGGCGGATCCAGGGGAGGGCGAAGGGGGCGAAGGCCCCCTCCTAACGTAGTCTAAAGTAGTGTAATTTACCTAATTAACGCAAGTTTTCGTTAAATAAACTTGCTCCTAACGCAAGTTTATCGGATCAACCTATATTGCCCCCCCCTAAAAAAAATCCTGGATCCGCCCCTGTATAGAGAAATCATAGCACTAAAAATCTATTTGCACCCTTTTCCTGTGATATTTTTCTAGTTTGTCAGGTTACTTTCCAACTTATTTGTTTATTACTCTTCCACACCTATATGTCTAATGTTTTCAGTGTTATCAGGGGGGGGGGAGGGATGTTTAGTAAAATTAGTTAGACATAATAACATTTTCCATAGGTTTTGAAACCTTAAAAATCTTCTTTAGAAAAATGGTAGTCTTTCCTAGCCTTTCAAGGTTGACCACCTTCAAAAATCGCGTGGACCATTTTGTGTAGCATGGATTTCTCGGTATTATTTGAAAACGATCAGAAATTAAATAATAGAAATATTTTTTCCACTGAATGTAAGGAGCGACACTAAAACTTAAAACGAACAGAAATTATTCAGTGTATGAAAGGCTGCCCCCCCCCCCCTCCCCGAAAAAAAATCATTGCATTGTCGCTAAACATTAAATTCAACTTTAAAACGGACAAAGATTAATTTTGAAAAAACAAGTTTTCTTGAGGGAAGTAAAGAGCGAAGTTGAAACTTAAAACAGACAAAAATTATTGCTTCACAGTATATCTAACATATATCAATAAAATTATTACGAATAAACCAACTAATTACATTTCCTAATGTTTGTATGATTGAAACCTGGTAGAGGTTGTTACTTAATTTTTCTTTTTGTTTAATTTGGTAACACTTCTGCATAATGGTTCAGTCTAATGATTGGCTCTCGTTTTGGTTTTGAAAGGACATATCATGATTAGTTTGTAGACAAGTTCGAAATGAAACCATCTTGATAGTATTAGGACTATAGACTAGCTTTAACATTTTTATCATAACTTGAAACTCTTTGTATAGAGAGAAATTTTTAGGCTTATGTTTTTAAGATAATATAATTATATACTGAAAGTTACTGATGTCACAGCTGGTGTAAGACTATGAAAAGCTTTATAGATTAGATTGTTGTTTGTCAGGCTACGCATTCACTTCTAACTAATAAATCCACATTCTTGTTTTTTATACTTAGTTTTTGTGTTTTCAATAAAGCGCTGTTTTCTGCAATCCTACAAACATAGGAAAATATAATTACTTAGTTTTTTATTAGTTTATTGATATATGTTAGACAGACTGTGAAGCAATAATTTTTGTTCGTTTAAAGTTTCAACTTCGCTCTTTACTTCCCTCAAAAAAACTTTGTTTTTTTTAAAAATTATAATAAATACCTAACCAACTTAATATATAGAATATTAATTAAAACATGCCTGCATAGATACCATTTATCTAGCTCAGGCTAAGCTGATTATTTCCGAGTGGACACAGAAAACCGATTTTCCTCGGTTTCATTACAGATAGAGAGCAAAGTGTGGTCACTATAAACACGTAAGTACTGGTCACTATCAGGGTCTATCTCTTAAAAAAGGCGCAAGTGTTGTATATTTTTAATTTTATAAATATTAGTTTGTTTATAATGTATTTTTAGTTTGTTTTTTTCAGTTTTCTGCAATTTTATGTCTCGTAACATACCACTTTTTGAATAATTGCATCCGAGCTGCCTGATTACGGTATGTACTCCTATCCCATGCTAATTATAAATTAGCATGGAATTCTTAATAAGCGTAAACCTAGTGATATAAATACCTATGGGCAGCAACGATTCTCGCATAGCCTGTTAACTTTATGACAGTTTGATAAATTTGGTATACCAATGACCCATAGTCTGTTTGACACATAATCCATCCCCCTCAAAGTAGGTCTTCAGCAATGGAATTTTGCTCTCAGGGGAAATGATGATAACTTAACCTTAAACACAAGTTGTAGAACGATTGCCACGTGTACACTTCATAAGATAAATCAGGAAAACGTTAAATTTTCTAAATAACGATTGCCAGTTCAAATATGATATGATTTTGTAGCTGAACACGAAATAGGATCAGAAATCAACCATATTCATGGTGCTTCAACCTCTAACCCTCCCACTGGAAGATTAAAACTATACAAAATACAAAAGGCAAAAAAACTATTAGTGTTCAGTAAAAATAAAAATAACAACCGAATAAAATCCAGTCTTCCCCATCCTAAAAACTAGTTCAAAGCATAAATTTATAGGGGATTAAAACAAATCTTTACGCATAACGGCTAACAACTTTTCAAATGGGAAAGAAGACTTATTTTGGTAATTTTTTGGGTATGAACATGGGTGCCCGATATATATTTTCCAGGAGGGGTACAAGAATAAGAGTGGTGGACGATGGGTAAAGGGATAAATTTTTAGATACATTTTCTTAGGTTCAAGTTTCTTTTGAAATAGCTGAAATTTTGAACAAAATCTTAAATTAAAAAGGAACAAATTTTACATATAACATTTTCAACAGCGAGAATTCCCGGTAAAGGGATCAATCCATTTAACCTAATATATAATCAATTGTTATGCATTATTAGGGATTTATTCATAATCCAAAAGCTAAAATCGAGAGTAAAAAAAAATCAGACTTAACTAAAATTACGCACAGATCTAATCCCAAGATTAAAATAGGCTAAAACTTGTCTTTACGTTAGAGAAGAAGTAGAGACCGGGGCGTAAAAACAGCTTCCAACCGGATATTTTAGGCCCTGATTTCATTTGCAGAAGCTCTATTTGACTGTCCTAGATCACTTACTTAGACTTAGTTCCTCCCACGCCGTCTGGCATATAAGAAGACAACGGTGCCTCTCAACGACGACCTCTGAAGAGCTTGAGACCAGAGATCTTCCAAAAATGTCCTCGCCAAAGTAGCCTCTTTCTCTAGGGATCGGCCAAGCGTCGTTCTCTGTCGTAAACATCTTCTAATGCCGGGGGGACCCCAACACCAAACATCATGGGGGAGCCTGCCATCACCCATACGGGCAATATGACTCCAATATCGGCATCTACTACTTAGGATTTTCTCAACTATTAGCGGTTGTTCATCGTGGCGCAAAATTGTGAAACGAACAACTAAATAATACAAATAAAAAGGATGAAGAAAACAGTATAATTTTACATCAGCTATTATGTAGGAGGGGTCCCTCCTACATAATAGCTCGCACCACCCCTCAGGGATGGTGGATCTTTGAGTAGGAGGGTGTGGCATATGTCTATTTTTGTTTTCTTTCTAGATGGCGGAATCTTACGACAGAGTAAGAAAAACGAGCTCAAAATCCTCAAATTGACGCAGAAGAGGCAGCCAAGTATATTTTTGATACTCCAGAAGAGATGTTGTCAGACTTATCAGATGATGATGATGACGATGATCCAGACTTCCTGTTTCCAGGACACCTTATCAATGATCTTGATCCAGACTTGTTGCCTCTAGTGGACAATAGCCACTTCTTTTTGTAAAAGGATGAAGTGGAGGCTAGCAGTGAGCCCAGCGACGAAGACTCGGGTGAAACTTTACCCTCTAGTCAGCAACAGCAACCGATAGCAGCAAGTACTGAAAAATCAAAGAAGAAATCAAAAGTCCAAGAAAGATTCTGCTGGAGAAAAGTAGAGATAGAAAAAGTTGATCTGTCTTGGAAAGGAAAGCCTCGTCAGGTTCCGGACATCTTGGAGACTCAACTGAAATACTTCCAAAAATTCTTTGACAATGAACTTCTTGAGCTTATAGTTGAACAAAGTAGCGTCTTTGCAATTCAAACTGAGGGATACAACCTCTGCCTCACTGTCGAAGAGCTAAAAGTTTTCATGAGCATTATTCTACTATTGGGGGTGATAAAACCTCCCTATTATCGAATGCATTGGGAAGCAGCTACTAGATACCCTGCAATTGCTGACAAGATGGGCCGACAAAGATTTGACAAGATAAAACGTTTTCTTCATTTCAACGACAACGAAAAAGCTAAGAAACCTGGAGAACAAGGATTTGACAAGCTTTACAAGATTCGACCCGTCCTGGGTCATATCTGTTTCAATTTTCTCGAAGTCAACCCCAAAGAACACCATTCAATTGACAAGCACATGATTCCTTTTAATAGCCGAAGAAACTTGAGACAATATCTACCAAAAAAGCCGACGAAGTGGGGAATAAGAGAGTTCACACTAACTGGTTTGTCAGGTTTTGTATATGATTTTGAAGTTTATCAAGGTAAGGACACTCTTGTTGAAGATGACATAGAGCCAGATCTTGAACTTGGAGGCAACATAGTTTTTACGTCTGGTGAGTACCTTACCAGAGAATATGAACTACAAGAATTACTTTGACAACTGGTTTTCGAGCTTGATTCCCTTGCATTGGTACGTTGAACAAAGCGCGGCTGAAGGGCTGCCCGCTACTCACAGAGGGTGAAATGAAAAAACAAGAGAGAGGAAACTTCCAATTACAGGACTGACATTCATTCTGGTATTTTGTTTTAGTGATATGGTTAGATAACAACACGGTTTGCTTGGCTTAGACGCATACAGGAATAATACCACAGGATGCTTGCAGACGCTGGAACGTTAAGGATAAATCCAGGGCTGAAGTTTCAAGGCCAGCCAATGTTTATGAGTACGACCGTCGTATGGGTGGCGGAGATATAGCAGACATGCTGGTGGAGATGTGCCGAATTCATCTTCAGACACGAAAATGGTATATGAGAATCTTCTGGTGGCTTATAGACACAGAAGTCTGCAATACTGGCTTCTTTTCACGTCAGACGTCAAAGCGCTCACTTCAAGGACAGGCAAACCGATGATCTTGAGAGCCTTCAGGTCCGAAGTTGCAGCAGAGTTGTATTCCTTGGCACGTGTGATGCACCAACGTAAACGTGGTAGACCATCTGGAGATGTCGAAGAAAGTACCAGCCCCATTCGAAGTCGCAATCGAATCCGACCGGCAATATCTGCTCAAGCCGATGGAGTTGATCACGGGCCAAAAAAACACTGAGAAGCAGAGCCGCTGCTAACAATGCAAATCAGGATAAACCAATTTTGACTGCGAAAAATGTGAACTTCCACTGTGCCTTACTGTCAAAAACAATTGTTTTAAAGCCTTCCACAACAAGTGAAAATGCCCTACAAATGCCTATTTGAGAAGCTAATGTCGTATTTTTATAACATGGTCTAAAATTGACAATTTTGGATAAATTGTACAAAAACATTTTTGATATGACAGTCCTTATAATATTTGTCAAGTGCTTTCGTTGTTAAACCTATAAAAGGGTGGTACTAAAAGCGTTAAACACAAAACGATTGCGATGTTTATCGTTGTACAGCCTTTTTTTAAATTGGCTATATAGTTTGCATATATAATAGTTGCATAATGTTGGCAAAGTCCGATTAAATTACCATTCTAGTCTTGAGTGAGTATAAATCTGTTTCTATTCATAAAAATTAACTACTAACAGCTCATTGTAGCACCAGGCCGACTGAAGCCAACACAGATACGCACGCTCCTCCTCCATCCCAATCTAGCTTCCAAAATTCTTCAAAGCTTCCCTATTTACACCCTCCCAGGAAGTACCCGTTCTTTCGTACCCAATGTCACTACTTAAATCTTTTCTTTATGACATCCTCCCACCCAACCGCAGACGACCTGCTTCCGTTTTGCCCTAGACGGTTGGCCAAGAAGAACGTGCAAAACGTGCTCTAGCCATCTCAACATTTCTCTCATTATAGCCCTAGAAAGCAGGATTGAATCGCACTTTTTGTACAGCCTAGTGTTTGAAATACGTCAGTCAGTCAGTCGGATACCCAAACAGGCAAACTCAGGCACTTTTCAAATTATTAACCTAAGAGTAAAACTTTGGTCGGCACGTCCTCTACCTTTTTCTAAAACGGTACTGTTTCTCTCTTATAGCCTTGTCTACATCATCTCTCAGTCAAAAAAGTATCATATTACTAGATAATTTACTACCTACAGAAACCAGACTAATGCCTTAATAATTACCACACTCACTTTTATCACCTTTCTTACACAGTGGTTTAACTAAGGTTTTCCTAAAATACAGGCCCCTTCTCCTGCCTATTAAACATAAAGCCTTTACACTAATATTCCTAGCTGCGCTCCTAACTTTATTTCCTAAGATTCCATCAGCAACTTCACAAATTTTTTCCCTTAAATTATTCCATCCATCTTCCACATTATCAAATTTTAAACTCTCCAGTTTAGAATTCAACTGTTCCTGGAAAGTTTTTTCTCAAATTTTCATCCTGGAGTCTTATCAACATCATAACTTCCCGGGAGGTAGTAACCCTTTCGAAATTTTAGCTTTAAATTAACCCTATACACTACTTGATGGGGGTCTTTACTTTTCACATCAATAACAGCACTCCTATATACCTTAGTATTTTGTACGGATCCTACCAGTCTTCTGTTTACCATAACATAATCAATAAGGTTTTCTGTCTTGCTATCACATGAACACTATGTTAACTTATGGGCCATTTATGAGCAAATACCGAATTTGTTATAACTAGATTTTTATACCTACAAAATTACAAGAGTCTGTAGCCATTACGGTTTTCTTTTCCTACACCAAATTTACCTAGGCTAGGATACCTTATATCCCTATCCCTACCATCCTGGTTGTTGAAATATTCTAGTAAAATCACCATATTTTCTACCTGTGATCCTGTCTATCTGTAAGTAAAATTCATCTGAGTCACTAGTTTCTGTATCAGTTAGCTCTTCAGGGTCATGTACTACTACAACTAATACCCTGAACTTTTTAGTCATAAAATGAGCTATTAGTATTATATTATTAATACCTTCCCAGCCTAAATAAAACTTAGCAGCTTCCTTATTTATCATGATCCCTACTCCCTGTCTATGTTCCCCATCTTTCCAGTCAGAGTAAATAAATTCTATATTACCTAATTTCATATTTCCTACCCCTGGGATATGAGTTTCTGAAACCCCTAATATAAGTCCAATTCGAATTGTCTGAATTGTTAGTCAAAATGTCGATATGATAGTAATTTTTTTACGTCGTAATATTCCAAGTTTCAATTTTCACATTTTTACTAACTACTGGATAGGAAATCTGAGAATAATACAAATGAATGTGCATTGTCAGTTTAATATACATATACTGATATTTAGTAATCAAAATGTTAATATTATCTGATTTATTAAAGTTATAAAAGTAAAAACATTTAAAGTTTTTTCAGTAAAGTGCAAATTATGTTCTGGCCTTGGGAATGCATAGGGGTTTTGAGCCCTACTTATGTTAATTTCTGCTCGTTTTGAGTTTGACGCGGTTATTTATCGTAATTTCTGTTTGTTTTGGGTTTCATTTATTTATCGATGCTGATTTGTGGTAGTTCAACGCTTGGTAGATTATTTGATTTTATTTTTGCTCATTTTTTGGTTAATGGAGTTTTTTACTTTTCTTTGAAAAATTCACTTTGTGGAAAAAGTTTTTTTTAATTAATTTCTAATCGTTTTATATTGACATTATCTTTTCAGGGAAAAAGAAAATAACACTTTAAAAAATCTTTTCGTTTTTTTTTAAGACTTTATAGTTTGGTCTACTATTTGTATGCTGGAGAAAAATTTTTCAGAAATTTTTAACAAAATACACCATTTTAAAAATCTGGACACAAATAGTAGTGTTTAATTTAGTTTCATACCTCCTCTAGTTGACCTGAAATGGAAAACGTGATACCATTCACAAAAAAATCTGTTTACTTTCTTTCATAGCTTGGATACACTTACGCTATTTTTATTTGGTTAAATTTAAGAGCAGAAGTAGCCCCTAAAGTTTGAACATAATACCCTCAGTCGTTCTTGGGATACTGCTGAGATGCCTTATTGGGAATTAGCATTTACATAGTGCATTTTGATTTAATCTTAAGGAAACAGCCCTTTAAACATAATGGGCAAATGAGAGGGTTGGCGTGGGAGGGGATTAGTTGCCCTCCAATCACTTTTGACTATTAAAAATGACATCAGCCCTTTCTATTTTCAATCGAATGAGCCCTTTTCGAAGTTCCCACGACAGCTCCTTCGATACGAAGTGCCCTGGTCTAAACAACAACAAACAACAAAAAAAAACATATTTTATACCCACATCGATGTTTGCTATAAAAGTTTTAAGCCTTCCAAACACTTTCAACTATTAAAAAGGGCACACTAGGCCTTTCGATTTCCAATCGAATGAGACCTTTTTGAAACGACAACGCTTTCTATAAGCACCTCATATGTCCCCAGGGCATAAATTACAACCCTTACCCTAAGGGCTGTTAGGGTAGTTGTCGTCCTCTAAGACCTAATTTCCAGAATTTTCAACTACGTTAAACAAAATGGCTATCTCAAAATTTTAATTGGATGTGTTTGAAGAAATAGTGGGCGAGAGAGGGGCGTTAGTCGCTCTCCAAACACTATCAACTATTAAGAATGGTACTAGGCCTTTCAATTTCCAATCAAATGAGCCCTTTTGAAGTTTTCTACGACAACATTTTCAATAAAATCCTTATATGCCCACAGGCCATAACTTGCAATCCTTGCCTTGAGGGCGGGGGGGGGGGTGTCGTTCTCAAAGACCTAATTTCTAGAACTTTCTACTACGTTGAACAAAGTGGCTATCTGAAATTTTTGATTGAATGTGTTTGGAGAAATGGTGATCGTAAGAGGGGGGTTAGTTACCCTCCAATCACTTTCGACTTTTAAAAAGGGCACTAGCGCTCTCATTTTCAAATGAATGAGCCCCTTTTGAAGTTTTACAACAACTCTATCTATAAAAACCTTATATGCCCCCAGGGCATAACTTACAACCTTTGCCCTTGGGGCTCTGGGGCGTTTGTCATCCTTGAATACATAATTTCCAGAACTTTCAACTGCGTTGAACAAAATGGCTATCTCTAAACTTTGATTGAATGTTATTGGAGAAATGGTGGACATGAGAGGGGGGTTAATTACTCTCCACTCACTTTCGACTATTACAAAAGGCAATTTCAATTTCCAATCAAATGAGCCCTTTTTGAAATTTCTACAAGAACTTTCTATATAAACCTTATATGCCCCCTGGGCATAACTTACAACCCTTGCAGTGAAGGATCTGATTTGATTATCATCCTAGACGACCAAATTTCAGAAGTTTCAACTACGTTGAACAAAATGGATATCTCAAAATTTTGATTGGATGTGTGTTTGGGAATATTGGTGGGTGTGAGAGGGGCGTTAGTCGCTCTCCAATCACTTTCAAACAATTAAAAAAGGAACTAGCCCTTTCAATTTTCTATTGAATGAGCCCTTTTGAAGTTTCTACGACAACGCTTTCAATAAGAACCTTAAATGCCCCCAGGGCACAACTTACAACCCTTGCCCTGAGGGCTGTGGGGGGGGGGGTTGTCATCCTTAAAGACCTAATATTTCCCAAGCTTTCAACTACGTTGAATAAAATGGCAATCTAAAAATTTTGATTGGATGTGTTCGGGGAAAAGGTGGGCGTGAAAGGGGGGTTAGTTGTCCTCAAATCACTTTCGACTATTAAAAAGAGCAGTAGCCCTTTGGATTTTCAATCGAAGGAGCCTTTTTTGAAGTTTCTACGACAACGCCTTCTATAAAAACCTTATATGCCCCCAGGGCATAACTTATAACCCATGCCCTGAAGACTGTGGGGGGAGTGTCCTGCTCCAAGGTATCTATAAAATTTCCTGAACTTTAAAATACTAGGAAGACAATGGCTATCTCAAAATTTTTATTGGATGTGTTTGGGGGAAATGGTGGGCGTGGAAGGGTTGTTAGTTGCCTTCCAATCAATTTCGACTATTAAAAAGGTCACTAGCCATTTCAATTTCCAATCGAATGAGCCTTTTTTGAAGATTCTACGACAACGCGTTCTATAAAAACCTTATATGCCTCCAGGACATAACTTACAACCTTTGCCCTGAGGGCTGTGGGGGGGGGGGGGGGTGTCATCCTTAAAGACCTAATTTCCCAAACTTTCAACTACGTTGAATAAAATAGCAATTTAAAAATTTTGATTGGATGTGTTCGGGGAAAAGGTGGCCGTGAAAGGGAGGTTAGTTGCCTTCAAATCACTTTCGACTATTAAAAAGGGCACTAGCCCTTTGAACTTTCAATTGAATGAGCCTTTTTTGAAGTTTCTACGACAACGCCTTCTATAAAAACCTTATATGTCCCCAGGGCATAACTAATAAACCCATGCCCTGAAGACTGGGTGGGGGGAGTGTCCTGCTCAAAGGTATAATTTCCTGAACTTTAAAATGCTTTGAACAAAATGGCTATCTGAAAATTTTGATTGGATGTGTTTGGGGAAATGTTGGGCGTGGAAGGGGTGGTTAGTTGCCTTCCAATCACTTTCGACTATTAAAAAGGGCACTAGCCATTTTAATTTCAAATCGAATGAGTCTTTTTTGAAGTTTCTACGACAACGCGTTCTATAAAAACCTTATATGCCCCCAGGGCATAACTTATAACCCTTGCCCTGAGGGCTGTGGGGGGTTTTCATCCTCAAAGAAATTATTTCCAGAAGTTAAAACTACGTTGAATAAAATAGCTGTCTCAAAATTTTGATTGGATGTGTTTGGGGAAAAGGTGGGCGCGACAGGGGGGTTAGCTGCCCTCCAATCACTTTCGAATATTAAAAAACGGCAATAGCCCTTTGAATTTCCAATCAAATGAGCCTTTTTTGAAGTTTCTACGACAATGCCTTCTATAAAAACCTTATATGCCCCCAGGGCATAACTTAAAATCCTTGCCCTGAGGATTATGGGGGAGTGACCTCCTCAAAAACATATTTCCTATCTGGAAATCAACTACGCTGAAAAAAATGGCTATCTCAAAATTTTGATTGGATGTGTTTCGGGAAATGGTGGGCTTGGAAGGGGTGTTAGTTGTCTTCTCAATCACTTTCGACTATTAAAAAGGCACAAGCCACACCGATTTCCAATTGAATAAACCCTTTTCGAAGTTTCTTCGACAACTTCTTCGATACCAAGTGCCCTGGTCTAAAGGAAAAAAAATAAATAATACATTGTGCCAACATCGTTCTTATATGCCCCAGGGCATAACTTAAAACCCCTGCCCTGAGGGTTGTGGGAGAGTGACCTCCTCAAAAACATATTTTCTATCTGGAAATCTACTAAGCTGAAAAAAATCACTATCTCAAAATTTTGATTGGATGCGTTTGGGGGAATGAGGGCTGGGCGTGAGGGGGGGGCTTTGTTGCCCTCCAATCACTTTCGACTATTTAAAAAAGAGCACTAGCCACTCCCAATTTCCAATCGAATGAAACCCTTTGTGAAGTTTCTACGACAACTCCTTCGATACGCTGCCTATTCATAGGCAGCGCTATTGCGCTGCCTATGATAGCTGTGATTTGTTTCTTTATCTTACCAACACGGGGATGGGGTTACAAAAGGGTTATTAAAGCTGACGGTCACAATAAATTTTTTTTTAGAATTCTTTACTCAGTTTTTGAAGCTTATGTGTCTATTAGAAATAGTGATATCCAAGATTGTCACTAAATTTAATTGTCACTTAAGTATCTTCTAATTCTATTTCTGAACAGGAATAGTTGAAGCCTATTGTAGTGACAACTATTGAATTGAAATGTAGACTGGTTTAAGTGAATACAAAGATAACAAAAAGACAAAATTTAAATGAAAAATAAAAGAGAAAATAAATTAAAGAAGGATAAAATCCAAATGCAGCTCATGCTATTGCTCCCATTTTGAGCTCATCTGAGGCTAAAAGCTCTTATGGCAGTTATTGTGCTGTCTTTCGTCAATTTTTATCCTAAGTGAACGCAGAGTTTTTGGAAAGGATGGGGGGGGGGCGTAAGCCAAATCACTGATCGTTCGTTTTCAGAGCTATTGTATACCTATGGTAATAACTCTTTCAAACTTGTATTTTTTAAGTAAAACTGTCATACAAACTCGTACAGAAAAATTTAAAGTAAACGAGAACTTTGTATAAGGGTGTAAAGAGGGAGGCTTTGAATAGATTGAGATAAAGGAAGAGCCTGCTTAGCTGTGTTGGCCTTAGGCTGCTGCTTGGTGATGCGGTGAGTTAGTTGCAGTAGTAGACTCAGAAAATTAAATATATCACATTTGTAAGTCTTTCTTATAACTGACTCCCCTCACCCCACTGCCCACTTATGTTTAGGTATACCCATGGAATGTGCATTTGGTCGTTCAATTAATATTAGCTTTTTACTTAAGTCGTACAAAACTATTCTTGAATGATATGGAGAAAGATAGACGTATAGCATGGAGAAAGCTTAACAAGAAAATAATTTATTGAAACCTTTCTATATATTACATTTGTAAGTCTTTCTTGTAACTTACCCTCCCCCTTCTCTCCCCCTTATGTCTTATGATACTTCGCTGCAAGTTGTTTCGGTATCTTGAAACGACTGCTGTTATTTCGAAAAAATTTCGTTACCATTCTAAGAGACATATTTTTTTTCCCTGCCAATGACAGCCCCTCACTCATGTACCTTACCAGTTGCGGATGAATATTATCTCCTGACTCTTTTTCCTCACTTGTTGAAGTTGCAAGCATGTTATCTAACAGGCAGTCTATCAAACTTTATTTGCCTACTCTACTTCGTTTGAATACAAGGGTGTGGCTAGGGTTTTAGGTTTCTAGGGGGGAAATAAAGAATGTGTCGACAAAATCCTCCAGTATGCTGACTAATGCAGACACAAGCTAAATTTCCAAGGTAAATAGTTAAATTTTTCAAGATCTCGGCACGTGATGCTTACACCTTGGAACCCCTCCCCCTTAACTTTTCCCCTGACTATTTATCATGGTTGCAATCGCTTGAATCGTGGATCTTTCACCCGCACAAGTGAACATCCGTTTAAACAGAAATGTATGGTTGGTTGTATTCTTTTTAGTTGTTTTGGTAAAAGTTGTACGTTTTTGAACTCACCATACATTTTGAATATTGCTGCATTAGGTGTGTATTGATAACAAATTTACTTTGACTTCATTTAACTCACCTCTGCTGCTATCTCCAACACAATCGCTGGTGGCTCTGTCCCCAATGGCTGGATAAGCAAAAACTACACGAGGAGATCCGGTGCCATTTTCTGGATAAGTTGCGTACATAGGAAAAAAAAAAAAAATCGGATGATATCAGACATTTATTTCACGATATCCAATAATGACACTGATCCCTATATTGATCTGATAATATCGGCTGCCCGATATATCGCGAACTCTAAGTGTTATAATACCAAATTTTTTGTTAGTTTTATTTTATTAATTTTAGTAAAAAAAAAATTTAATTCAATATTTTTTTCTTTTACTACAGGGATGATGCATTCTACTGTGTGCAAGTCTGATGATGTGAGTCATTCAATACTCTTAGGTCCTAAACCGATCGTTACGGTGAAAAACTGGCAGAAAAGGCTATTGAAGAATTAACAGTTGGAATCTGGCGTTGTGGCTCCTGTGGAAAAGCAGACAAATCCCTTTTGATTCTAGATCTTCACATTGACACTGGCTGTGAAGAGCTTTCACAAATAGAGTGTGTTGTCTGCCCTGTAGTAGTTCGTAATTACAGCAATTTTGTTGTTCATTTCATGGAACACCAAATGGGAGGGACAAGAAGATGTGCCATTTGTTTTAGAGAATCTATTGGTGATATGAGACAACGTCTAGTGTTACAAGGTCACATCTCACCAAACATGTCTGAACTAGACTTTCAGGTAAATGAATCACTAGTCGTTTCACAAAATCCTTCCACTAGCAGCTACTCAAATTCATCTAAACCAGAATCTGATGAAAAAGGTTTAGACAGATCAAAACTTGGATTATCTGTTGGACAGTAAAAAACACAGAAAATTAGAAAGACCTAAAAAAGAACACACACAGAAAGAAAAATGTATAATTGTAATCCATGTAAGAAATGCTTTTCTTCATCAAGGAGTTTGAAATACCATCAAATGATACATACAGATGAGAGACCATTTAAGTGTGATATATGTAAGAAATGCTTTTCTTCATCAAGCAATTTGAAACATCATCAAGTTGTTCACACAGGTGAAAAGCCATTTGAATGTAATATATGTAAAAAATGATTTTCTAAACTAAGCTAATTGAAACAGCATCAAATTTTGCATACAGGTGAGAGGACATTTGAATGTTATATATGTAAGAAATGCTTATACTGTATCAAGAAATTTGAAACAGCATCAACTTGTGCATACAGGCGAGAGGCCATTTAAGTGTGATATATGTAAGAAATGCTTTTCTAATTTAAGCTAATTGAAACAGCATCAAATTGTGCATACAGGTGAGAGGACATTTGAATGTTATATATGTAAGAAATGCTTTACTGTATCAAGAAATTTGAAACAGCATCAACTTGTGCATACAGGCGAGAGACCATTTGAATGTGATATATGTAAGAAATGCTTTTCTAGATCAAGCCATTTGAAGGAGCATCAAATTGTGCATAGAGGTGAAAGATTATTTAAGTGCGATATATGTAAGAAATGCTTTTTTAGATCAAGCAATTTTGAATAAGCATTTTATGGTGCATACAGGTGAGAGGCCATTTAAATGTAATTTATGCAAGAAAGGATTTTTTAAATCAAACGGTTTGAAATATCCATCAAAGACTTCATACAGGTGAGAAACCATTCAAATGTAATTTATGCAAGAGAGCATTTTCAGATAAGTCGAATCTGAAATATCACCTAACAACCCATTCTAGGAAGAAGTCTGATAGTTAATAGTTTACAATAAAAACTTCGGATAGAATAGTGATTTTCGTAGACAGAAGTTGAGATAGACGTCGAACAGTTAAAGCTGTTTCCATGCAAGCTAATTCTCTGATCTGAACTAACGCTTTGGTTTTTTCATAATTTCAGTCTTTGCTATCAATGAAAATTTCTTGCTTTTCTGATTCTTTGACAAATAAGGCTCGATCTTTATCTGAGAACTCTTGCATTTGTAAAAGCACAGAAGCAGAGCAGTCAGTGCCTATTTTCTTCTTTCTTAGTGCCTATTTTGCCTTCTAATTTCTATTGCCTGGTAAAATAACTGTTTTAAATGGGTAATTTCAACTCAAATAGAATTCTTCAGTGTTCAAAAACGCATGACTATCAGGATTTTGAAGTATCCAACCATTTAATAAGAAAAACAAGGTCATGTGGTTCTTACCTTAGCGCACAAAAAAAGAAATGAAAAGTATTAGTTTGTAAGTAAATTAGGTTCAAAAACTTCAAAAAGCTTTATTTTCGATTGCTTGAAAACCACAGAAAAATTGGCGTCCTATCAAAGTAAAGTGTTAATATTCAATTATATTGTGAAATTACTCAGTGTATGAGCCTTATTATAACGATCAATTTTTTTCATATTTTTCTCTGACTTAAAAATTTGTTCTTTTGATAATTTTCTTTCGGTGCTGTTTTCATATTCATTTAAAACACTAAGCAGTTTCATGATCCAAGAAAAAATTAAGAAATCTCAAATGGCCTAAGCGAATACACTATCCTTAAGACGGCGTAAGTGGATTGTGTAGTAAATTAATTTGATTTAATATTCGACTATCTGTGTCCCACTGTAATTAGTGTTTACAACACTCGAGTCTCGTTACATCATCCAATTTCACTTCATCTATACTACAAGGGAGGAAGGATGTATAGACAAAAGTAAGAAATTAGACAATTCAGTTTAAAGTGAAAGGTAAATTTTTGTTGTCTTATTCACAAGGAAGTCAGGCTAAGCTAAGTTGAACTGAGTCCTTACAAACTCTGAAGGAAGAACCAAGAGCATTTTTGAAATCCATTTTTTGAGCATTCTCAATCTTAGATGTTGGATCTTTGGTAAGACTAGTTACTACATTACTAAATCTTTTGAGTTATAAAATGATTTTAACAGGGATTATTGTTTTTATTAAATTTATTATTTCAGATGCCAGGTCACTTATGGTAACGTTTTAGTAAATCCAAGGTCACTTTTTTAAGCACAAAAAAATGTCTTTGTTAGCTTGACAACAAAATGTTTTACTTCAAAACTTCATTTGAACGCAAAACTGCCGTTCAAACTGCCGATAAAGGAGAGATGGGTGAATATAAAAATTTTTTTTATTGCCAAAAGTGATCTACAATCAGGTTTGTTTCTCTAGATAATCACCTTAGCGCTTGAGGCATTTTTCATTTCTGTCAACAAGCTTCGTAATACTTTCTTCATAAAATGACGCTGCAAATGATTTGAAAAGAGTTGTGACAGTTTCTTTGTACTCCTCCTTGCTATAGAAGGCTGTCTCGAAGCCACTTCCTCATTACAGGGTAAATATAGACGTCACTTGGCGCTAAGTCGAAACTATAGTGGCTGTTCAAAAATGCATGTGCAATAATGGATGCACACAAATTCCCCAAACAGATCCATAAGTTCAAACAAATGTTCAAAAACTACATAATTATTGAAGCTGTTTCATGGACCAAAAAAGATGCAATGCATGTGGAATTTAAGTTGAAACTAGTTTTGACTGCCTTCGCTGATCTCCATTCCATGACTGGCAGTGCTGATCTTCTGAACCGATGAAAGCCAACGCCTTCAAGTGTGTCTCAGCTAGCCGCTCAATCCTCTTTTCTTTGAGTTCTTGTTGGGCTCTGAGAAAAATTTCATTTTATGTTTGAATCAACTTTTTAGTGTCAAATTGCTTTGAAATGGCTCACAAAACTGATATACTATTTGAGTTACCCTTACTCTATGTCTGTCTACGTTAGTTCTGCCCTAAGATGGATAATAGACTATACTAAACAAGTGAAATTACTCATTTCTATACAACTTCGAAAAAGTAATGCCGGCTTTGCCTCTTACAGTTTCTATCTGTCTTGGCTTTACTCTAAATAGCCATGGCTTGGCATTAAGTCTCTCATCACTTCCACAAAGTTAATCAAATTCAAAAATCAATAGACTCAGAATCTTCCTTATTGAATTTTTTTTTCCATGGAGGAGAGAAGCGGATTTCCCGGCATTATTTAAAGGAATGATCAGACAATAAGCAAACAAAAGACATGTTTTTTTCGACTGAAAATAGGAGCAATATTTAAATTAAAATAATGGATTCTGCACATGAGAAGGGCTGCTCCCTCCTCAACACTTTGTTTTTTTACGCTTTATTTTCACGTTTTGTCCCAGTTTCTTAAGTTTTTTTAAAGTACCGAAAGTTTAACGTGTAGAGCGAGGGATTGAAACAAAGGCAACTCCCTTTATATATGATTGTTCGTTTTAATTTTAATGTTGTTTCTTACCTTGAGTTGAAAAAAGTTTTTTATTTATTTAATATAAAAGACTGGGGGGACTCCCCATGTCCCATTGTAATTTACGTGCCTGAGACGCAATTAAGAGTCAGCACCCTTCCTCAAAAATCTATTGGAAAAGATTTTGAAAATCTATTGGAAAAATCACTGGAAAGCTTGCAAGAGCGAAGCATAAATAAACTTTTTTATTCTCATTAATTTGAATTAAGTATTAAATGGATTATGTTGAACACATTCAAAAGTTCTGATTAAATTTTAGATTGCTTATTTTAAGCTGGATTAAGTCCATAAATTTAAACTAGTAATTGAAAAAAGTAAGTAGAAAAAAAAGTTGGTAGCTGACATGAACAGTGCTGTTTTGTTATGTTGTTAGTTTTCCTGAGTGTGTTGTTAATTTTTTCGTCGAATAAATACATTCAATGTTCCCCCAAACATGGGGGAAGCAAAACCAAATTTTTTAGGTTTTCTTGTTTGGTTGTTTTAGAATCCTCAATATTAAACTGCTACTTCAATATGGTTGAATACGCCCCCCCCCCTCCTCCAGAGGTTTTTTGTGTTGAAAATGTAACCTAAATATTACAAAAAGTTTAGTATTTTGCCAAGATTAATATTGAAAAATTTGGAATTTCTTGATTTACTAATTCATAATCTGCCATCCTTATAAATTGAATTAAGATTTGAATGTTCAGGATCTTCTGGACAGTAAAGAAATACGGAGATATATACAAAAAAGGCAGTGCTGCTCAAAAGTAAGTTTGAAAAAAATGAGAAATACTCTGTCATATTGGGAGCCGTTTGCTTACAGGTAAACTCGTTTCTTTAAAGGATTTGAAAGTGCTGTAACCGTCCCCCTCACATATCGAGTGTTAGAAAAATATATTCTAAATACCACATACACTGTCGTGTGTTAATATGTTTATTTGCTTATTTGAATTTTCCGGCATAGTCTGCCTATTCGAGAATTTAATATGACTGTAAAGAAATATTTTCCTCTTGACATATCCAAGTAAGCCTTCCCTCTTGAGATATATCAAAATTCAAGATTAATATTTTGTCTTCTCATACAATTAATAAATTTTGAATTATTCATAAGCGGAATAGAGCTTTATGACCCTTCTCTAAACTGATAGGCCCTACTCCCCCCCCCCCTCTGAACTTTTACATCTGTGAAAAAAACCTAACCTTTCCGCTTTCAAAGCCAATTGATTTTAAGTAATTTTGCGTGTATTTCTGTCAGATAAATACATATTGTGTTCCTCAAATTTGTTTCAGCCAAGTTATTCAGGTTTTATTCTCTGTTAATTTTGAAGTCCTGTGTTTTAAACTACTGTTTCAACTGTTTGAAGCCTCCTTCTCCTTCTAGAAGTCTCGTGATGAAGTAAAAAACATCCTGAATTTTGCAATAAAATCTGTTATTTTTATATGTACTACAACTGTTTATTTTGAATTTTGTGCCAAGAAAAATGTTGAAAAATCACCAATTTGCTGATTTATAGTACGAATTTTTCGATACCTATTAAAATCAAAGATTCTTTATTTATTCAAAGGTAGTATTAAAAATACATTCACTGTTATTGGCGGAATAGAGAATAAAGGTCCAGCATAGAAATCTATTTACCTTTAACCCTAGAAAAGCCATATTATAGAAAAAAAAATCATAAGGTTTCCCACTTTAAAGGTTATCGATTTCTAGTCATATTTTTCGTTTGCTTGTCGAAGAAGTATTAATTACTTTTTTTGTTCCTCCAATTTGTTTCAGCAATTATGTATGCATAGATAAATATGTTTACTAAAGCTTTTTTCGTTTTGTGATAAACAAGGCAATATTACCATACCACAAAATTCTGGAAAAACCGGTCTGTATGACAATCAACATTCCTTTTGTAAAAAAACTAATTAAAGTTTATTTTGTGGTAGCTTGAGTTAAACCTATACACAAGATCCAAGGAAATTCTTTGGACTTAATTCTGTATATTTAAAAATTTATGAAAAAAAAATCATTTGATTTCTTTTATTAGTCTTGGACTAGAGATGTAATATAGTTAGTGTTTTTTTAGTATGCAAGATCCAATAATGATGGTGTGGTGCGAAATTTTCTTTTAGATTATAGCACCCAGGGCGTACAGATCGTCATCACAAAGGCTATAAGAGCATTGGAACATGTAGCCCATCATTGCCGTGATTATATCGATTTGGAGCGTCCAGACAGTCATTACTAAGTTCATATCCCCTTTGGAAGCTTACAGACTATCATTTCTTAGGTCATAACGCCTTTTAGATTGTACCGGCAGGGTCGGATTTAACGCTTTGACGCTTCTAGACCCAAATGTTTTCGTCACTCCGTTGTTACGAGATATTCAGGGACATCCCTGAAAATTTAGGGGTAGTGGAAGCACTGAAACAGAGCATAACTGAGGAGCTAAAAGAGATAAAAAAGAGAGGTGATACCGACCTCTCAGCTGCCATACTTGGGAGACGCTTGACAGTTTATAAGTGGCCATGGAATTCCTGTATTGTTTTAAAATCACTTTTCTGTGAATAAGCAACGCGGCGGCAGAGTGCACCTGGCAATTCGATGATAAATCACATCAGTCCAGTTTTTGTTAAGAAAACGATCACTCAGTGAAAATTATTGTGCCCCCTGGCATTATGCGCCCCTAGGCCCGGACTTATTAGTAAATACAGCCCTGCGTACTGACCGTCATTGCTAAGTACATAACGCCTTTGGAGGGTACAGACTAAATACTAAGATCATAACGCCTGCAGAGCTTACAGACCGCCGTTTCTAAGGCATTACACTTAGGGCGTATGACCCTCTTCTTTGCAAAGAGTAAATTGTTTCTGGAGACTGTTATGGGGACCAGTCTCGCTACCTAATTAAAAAAAAATCTGTACCGATAAAAAAAATATTTTTGTAAAACAATACTCAAAACACTGTTTCGGAAATGTAATAAAAACGACAAAACGAAATGGAAATATCTCCAAAACTAACCAGAGCAAGGACCTCTCAACAATGGCCTCACAAGGCCAAAAGGATACTACAACTGCTAACAACTCACAGCAGCACCGAGACCAACAAAGCTGCGCAAGCTCCTCTTCCATCCGAATCTATTCAAATCCTCCCGCTTTTACACCCTCCCAGGAAGTTCTCATTTCCTTTAAGTATTTCTTTATGACATCTTCCCACCCCAGCCACGGGTGACCTGCTTTCTGTTTATCCCTAGACAGCTGTGCCGGAAAGGATAATCTTTGGCAGTATGTCTTCCTTCATCTCCAGAACCTGCCCCTAGCCATCTCATCATTTCTCTCATTGTAGCCCTAGAAAGTGGGATTGAACCACACTTTTTGTACAGCCTAATGTTGAAATACGGTCTTGTCAGCCGGGCACCCAGAACAATCCGTAGACAATTTCTCTGGAAATATCTATCAAATCGTCTTCCGCTTTTTGAAATGCCCATACTTCAGAGCCATATTTGACCACTTGTCATCTCTGTAGCTTTCAATATTCTAATCTTGGTTTGCACACTTATCTCCCTATTCTTCAAAAAATCTAATTATGAAAAGACACCTTGAGCCTTGGTTATACTACTTTCAGCATCGTCACTACTCCCACCATCTTTACTAATAAAACTACCAAGGTAAGTCAAGCTGTTCACCTGATCAATATTTTCATTGCCCAGCGTCACCCTTTCATCTTCTCTTATTCCTAACCTTAGTGACTTAGTCTTCTTAATATTAATTTTCAAACCTATTCTAGCACCCTGAACTCGCTAAAAATTTTTTCATTTTCCTCATACTTTCATCTAGAATGCTTAAAGCATCAGCATACTCAGCATGATGCTTAAGTTCAGGAGAGTTTTTCCTCCCCATTTGAGTCCGTGGTCTCCCATTGCCTTTCCTGTGCTCCTTAAGACAGAGTCCATCAAAATGGTCTATATAAAGAGGGATAGAGCACAACCCTGCTTAACTCCTGATTTAATGTTGATTGGATGTGTTTGGGAAACGGTGGGCTTGGAAGGGGTGTTAGTTGCCTTCCAATCACTTTCGACTATTAAGAAGGGCACTCGCCATTTCAATTTCCATTCAAATAAGCCGTTTTTGAAGTTTTTACGACAACGCTTTCGATAAAAACCTTATATGCCCCCAGGGCATAACTTACAACCCTTTCCCTGAGGGCTGCGGGGGATGATGTCATCTTGAATAACCTACTTTCCAGAACTTTCAACTACGTTGAACAAAATGGCTATCTCAACATTTTGATTGGATGTCTTTGGGGAAAAGCTGGGCATGAGAGAGTGGGGTTAGTTGCCCTCTAATCACTTTCGACAATTAAAAAGGGCACTACCCCTTTGAATTTCCAATCAAATGAACCCTTTTTCAAGTTTCTGCGACAAAGCTTTCAATAAAAACCTTATATGCCTCTAGGGCAGAACTTACAATCTTAGCCCCGAGGGCTCTGGGGGAAGTGTCATCCTCAAAGACCAAATTTCCATAACCTTCAACTAAGTTGAACAAAATGTGTCTATCTGAAAATTTTGATTGGACGTGTGTTTGGGGAAATAGTGGGCGTTAGAGGGAGGTTAGTTACCCTCAAATCACATTCAACTATTAAAAAGGGCACTAGTCCTCTTAATTTCCAATTGAATGAGACCCTTTTGGAAGTTTCTACGACAACACTATCTATAAAAACCTTACATGCCCCCAGGGTATAACTTAAAACCTTTGCCCTGGGGGCTCTGGGTTATTGTCATCCTCATATACATAATTTCCAGAACTTTCAACTATGTTGAAAAAAATGACTATCTCAATACTTTGATTGAATGTGTTTGGGGAAATGGTGGGATTTATTGGGGGTTAGTCGCTCTCCATTCACTTTCGACTATTAAAAAGGGCAATAGCCCTTTCAATTTCCTATCGAATGAGCCCTTTTTGACGTTTCTACATCATTACTTTCTACAAAAACCTTATATGCCCCAAGGGCATAATTGACACCCCTTGCCCTTAGGGCTGTGGGGGGGGGGGGTTGTCATCCTCAAAGAATTAATTTCCAGAACTTTCAACTACGTTGAAAAATATGGCTATCTCAAAATTTTTACTGTGTGTGTTTGGGGAAAGGGTGGGCTTGAGAGGGGGTTAGTTGCCCTCCAATCATTATCAACTATTTAAAAGGCTACTAGCCAATTCAATTTCCAATCAAATGAGCCCTTTTTGAAGTTTCTACGACAGTTCTTTTTATAAGAACCTTATATGCCCCCAGGGCATAATTTACAACCCTTGCCTTGGAAGCTGTGGGAGGGGGGGGGGGGGGTGTCATCCTTAAAGACCTAATTTCCAAAGCGTTCAACTAGGTTGAACAAAATGGCTCTATAAAAATTTTGATTGGATGTGTTTCAGAAAAGGTGGGCGTGAGAGGGGGGTTAGTTGCCCTCCAGTCGCTTTCAAACTATTAAAAAGGGCACTAGCCCTTCGAATTCCCAATGGAATGAGCCCTTTTTCAAGTTTCTACGACAAAGCTTTCAATAAAAACCATTATGCCCGTAGGGCATAAATGATAACCTTGCCCTGAAGATTATGGGAGAAGTGTCCTGCTCGAAGATATAATTTGCAGAACTTTCGACTGCATTGACCAAAATGGCTATCTCAAAATTTTGATTGGATGTGTTGGATAAATGTTGGGCGTGGAAGGGGTGTTAGTTGCCTTTCAATCACTTTCAACTATTAAAAAGAGCACTAGCCATTTCAATTTCCAATCGAATGAGCCCTTTTTGAAGTTTCTACGACAACACTTTCTATAAAAAAACTTTATTTGCCCCCAGGGCATAACTTACAACCCTCACCCTGATTGCTGTAGGGGGTTTATCATCCTCAAATACCCAATTTCCAGAACTTTCAACTACATTGAACAAAATGGCCATCTCAAAATTTTTATTGGATGTGTTTGGGGGAAAGGTAGGCGTGAGAGGAGGGTCAGTTGCCCTTCAATATCTTTTGACTATTAAAAAGGGCACTAGCCTTTGAATTTACAATCGAATGAGCCTTTTTGAAGTTTCTACGACAAAGCTTTCTATAAGAACCTTATATACCCCCAGGGCATAACTTACAACCGTTGCCCTGAGGGCTGTGGGGGAGTGTCCTCCTCAAAAACATAATTTCAATCTGGAAATCAATTACGTTGAACAAAATGACTATTTCAAAATTTGATGGATGTGTTTGGGAAACGGTGGGCGTTGAAGAGGTGTTAGTTGCCTTCCAATCACTTTCGACTGGGGGGGGGGGTTTAAAAATGGCACTAGTAATCCCAATCTACCCTTTTCGACTAACTCCTTCGATGCGAAGTGTCCTGGTCTAAAGAAAACAAAATAATAAAACATCGTGCCAACATCGTTCTTTACTTAGGCAGGGATATTGCGCTGCCTATGATAAAGGTTTTGCACTAACATTCCTAGCTGTGATTCCAACTTTCTTCCCTAAGACAATATAAGCAAAACATGGAGTGAATAACTTTTTATTCTCATTAGTTTAAACTATATTCAATAGATTATGTTAAACACATCCTAAAACTTCAGATCACATTTTAGATTGCTTATATGACCTCAATAAGTTCATTAGTGTGTACTAGCAGTGGATAGAGTATAAAAAAAGTTGGTAGCTGACATGAACTGTGTTGTTGTGTTATATCTACTGTGTTGTTGTGTTGTTGTGCTATCTCTCGTGGATGTGCTGTTAGTTTTTTCGTCGAATAAATACATTTAATGTTTCCCCAAGCATGGGGGAACCAGACTTTTCTTGTTTTCTATTATTTTTTTAAATCCTCTATATTAAACTGCTGATTCATTACGGTTAAACCCCATCCCTCCCCCATAGGTTAAAAATGGGTTCCATCATGAGAATCCTATTGGCAATGAGTATAGGAGTAGAGGAAAGTCAAAGCATAGTCAATAAGAGTCAGTAGCACAAAATGGAAGATTTTGTGCTACTGTTTTGCAATGTTTGAAGATGATATGGCGTTAGTGGCAGAATAAAAATAACAAGATACAGCATCTTATTGATAGGACAAGCATGTATTAAAAAAGAAATGCTTAAGTCTGGATTTGAAAAATTCAGTATTGGTAGTGTCTAAAGAACGGAGGAAAGGTGACGAAAGAAAAAAGGTTGAGCCGAGGATATGCGTCTGAGACTTGAAGAATAGTTTACAAATTTGGGTTGTGATTTGACTGCAAAGGGTAAGTTTTTTAAATCATTAGGTAGGTTTTTAAAAGGGAAGCGAGCCTCTCACGTCTTAACTGCGAGCCAGGTAGCTATGACTAATGACACTAAGATGTATAAACAAACTATTTGCTAAAATAACATAAACAATGCATTAATGTGCGAAATATGGGATATGAAACTGCTACTACATTAAAGATGGCTCTGGTAGAGTATTTTAAATGAGTTCATAGGCTAAACAGACTCGATAATTTGGAGGTCCATAGGTCTCATGTCATTGAAAAGTGTAAGACTGATGGTTATGATCAGACTTTCAGCAAAGCTCCAGAAGATGCCAGATTTCTGTCTTAAAAAAGCAACATACATATTTGAACACCCAATATAAGGTTAAGAATAGTTCATGGCCAAGTGCAATAAAAGAGTACTGGATGAATGTGGTCGGAATGATCTCTGGAACGAAAGTAAGTAAGTAAAGTAAGTTTTTTTTTTATAAAATAAATGCGGAGTAAAAAAAAAGAAAAAAAAAGAATATTATCCACATAATAAGGAAAACACAACATAAATAACTTAACAATATCCATAGAATCACTAATCTGGAAAAACAGTGAGGGAGTCACTAGCACATATCTTCCTTGGAATATTGGTCCTCAGATCCTTAGCGATGTTGTCAAGCAGCACTAGAGGGTCGATAAGTCCAAAATGAGAAATAATCTTGTGATTTTTGTACCACCTTGGCAAATATAGCAGGAATTTACAATATTTAAAATAGCCTCTCCTTAGCTGAAGACGGTCTTTTTTTTTGCGCATTAGAGGCTGCAAACCGGAAAGAAAAAAATTGCAGGAGAAAAAAAAACTATGGTAAAGTTTACATAAGCCTCGGCGGCTGCACCTCCTTCTATTAGGCGAGATTTTAACCATATGAGAATCGAATGCACTGCAGAGCACTAGCAACCAGAGAGGAGCATGTAGTCGAAAGTGTATCAGAAAAAGTAATCCTAAGCCATTTCAAATTTGAGACACACTTGAGTAGCATTGTGCCCACATGTAAAGAAGGAGCAGGGTTAGAAATATTAAAACACAGAAACTCGCATTTTGAAGCATTTACAGAAAGCCCAATCATGCTCAAAGCATTAATATGAACATTTAGGTTCTTTTTGAGGCCTGACCTAGTATGACTAAGTAGCAGAACATCATCAGCATAGGCAATGTGACTAACAGCAGTATTTTCTAAAAACACAGTAGGAGACAGCATTCGCAAACAGTCCGCAAGCACAGTTTTAAAAATATATGGAGACAGCACACCACCTTGCCTGACCCTTTCTTTACTGAGATAGGCTCGGATATATCAGACATCCATTTTAACCAAACCAACGAATTGGAATACCAAATTGCAGAACTTTTACTACGGATGAATTAACTCCTGTTTTAACCAAGCAGTGAAGCGCTTGCGAATGTACAACGTTGTCAAAAGCGCCCGAGATATCAACCGAGCAAAAACAAAGGGCCTTTTTTGCATTTTTGCCGAGACTAGCAACTGACCAAGTATACGATGGGCTTCAGAACAACCAAAACCGGCTCTGAACCCAACTTGATAATCAGAAAAATCACATTTAGTCAAAACTTCAGGCAATACGACATACTCGAACAGCTTCCTCATGAAACAGGACACTGTTATTGGTCGATAACTGGAACACTGATATGCATCCTTTCCCATTTTCAAAACTGATGTTACGATTCCCGAAAGAAAACTATCTGGAACTAACGACTAGGCTAAACACATCTGGAATAGGAGCTGAATGTGTGTTAACAATAATGGACACTTAATGGTGAAGTGATTGTAAACACAGACCATCCTAATGAGGAGCACTTGATTTCTTAATATTCTTAAAAGCCCGATAGATATCACCACTAGATATTGACAATATATGGACTTGCCGAAGAACTCGGGGAACAGTATTATGCAATAAGGAAGAAAACATTGACTGGATAGAATGATTAAATGTAGAAAAAACACGAGTAAAATGAGCAACAAAATCACTGATTTTGATAATCCAAACGGTAGCAGGCACACACTTGCTGCTATTAATTACATTGGACCAAGACTTCCGATCCGAGGGGCCATCCAGACCATTGAGGCGGGCTTGACGCAAAGAAGATCTAAACTGACGTTTCGAATTTTGCTCAATTTTAAATACTTAACCAGATTTGGGCCGATCACAAGCAATCCAAAGTCGAAGCCAAAACTTTGCGCGTTATTTAGCTTTTTTCACTTCTGGGCATACATTCCATAACGGTTTTCTGGTGCCAAATCTAACACGTTCAACAGGAACTGAAACTGAAGCAGCTTACTTCGAGCAATGCACGATCTGGTAATAGTAACAATTTAAATCTATCTTAGCTGTCAGTGACCTTACAGACGTTTGTAAAGGTGAAAAGGCACTTTCAGGCTTGATAATGACGAGCAAAGAACATACAAATAAACTGCAAATTTACTCTCGTTTCCAATTTGGCTTATCAAACCCTTTATTATGGTAGGAAAAACGGTTATAAGCCAGTTGAGCAGGCGACTCAATTTCACAAGTTAAAGGCAAGTGATCTTCCTCAATTTTATCATCCAAAACAATGACAGGAGGAACCACGAGAGATCCCTTGAAACTATAATATGATCAAGGTTTGATCTAGAGCCATCACGGTTATGAATGTAGGTAAACTGTTTATCTTTATTGACTAACTGATAGCCACTAGGCAAAGCATCAAAAAACAGGTCAATTCTTTCAGATTGGGACAGAAGATTGGCATTAATATCACCAGCCACAATCCAATTTAACCCCTGATTGGTCACTCTTAGCAGAAGTGTCCTGAGTCGCTTACAAGAACCCGCGAAGACAGATAGGGAAGAAATGTTCTTGCGATTGCATGGCATATAGACATTGATGAGGACCATATTACCGCATTTTATTGCCAGTAAATTATGATCAGAGGAAATAAGCTCAGGTTTCTTAGCGAGGCGAACTAAAGTTGCAAGGCCCCCAGAGGGTCGACCGCGCGTTTTTTTAAGCTTCACGTACAAACGTGTGGTGGGTGGGTGACCGTTTAAGAGTATCTGTATTGGCTTTAGTTAGAAAATGTTCCTGTAGGAAAACTATTTCATAATCAAGAAGCTCATCAATAAGAAGATCTTTGTCTTTGGTTCCGTTAATATTAAGTGAAACAAAGCGAAATCTATTGCCACTAATAATCATTTTTTATCCTTATTCAGAGCTTTTTTTTAACACTGGGCATCTAAGACTATAGGAAACATGATTTCCCCCGCAGTTGGCGCAATTCGGGCTTTCAGTACAAGGATTATCACGTGTGTTACAATGTCCAGCAGCAGCGCACCGTGAACACTTTTGATTAGTCGATGGGAGTGGGCAATTTCCGACAATATGGCTCGGTGATTGACAACGGTAGCATCTAGGAGGTAACTTCTGAAAAAGTCTAATTTTAAAAAGCTTGTATCCCAAACACAAACCTTCATTTATAGCTTTATTTAAGGCAGCATCGTCTAGAAATTCAAGGTGGAAGGATCCGGAACTTCTAATTTTAGTTGCATCAACGAGACCAGGAATCATACTACTAAGCTCTAATTTTCGCACTACAACAGGGATGTTATTCACAATACCAAGCACTTTTTGATTAAGGACATGAGTGGATACATTTAGCTGACTAATTGCAGCGGCGGCGAGAGAGACGGCTGAGGCTTTATCTCGGGTATGGACTGCCCACCTTTTCTTGACAGGATCAGATCTCACACTTACGATACCATCATGACCATCCAGGGTATCAAGGGTCTCTTTGCGCTCAATAGGATCTTTGAGGTCAGTAGATGGGTTTTTTAGAATAACTGCATAGGACGGTTTTGAAGAGACAGTACATTCTTGCATTAGCGACAGAGGACATCCAATTGTTCCAGGCAGGAGAGTTCTCACACATTCAGACAAAGAGCGTAGCTCATACAAACAGGAGTTTACACGGCAACTCAACGCACAAAAAGCATCGCAGGAATAAGTGGTACTTCACAAGGGTGGCGGATAACAAAGAGTGGCAGACCAACATCATCAGCATTATACTTTGCAATAGTATCAATAATATCGGAGACAATATTAATAAACACATTTTTACCCACTCTCTTAGGCTGAATTTCCCCAGGATGGCAAAACTGGAAGATTTGCCTCCTTGCTTCAGAAACCTGGGCGAGCGTGAAAATTCAGACATATGTTTCTTCATAATATCTGCAGAAAAGCCTTTTCGATACTGTTTTGGAAAAAATTCAGAACAGGACAGTAAACGAGCATTCCAGCGGTCCACGCCATCAGCACCGAATGCTGAATACATACAGAATGAAGGAACCTAGGAACAAGGGAAGTGTAAGGACCCCCTCAACTGTCCCCCACATTTTACGGGTAACTTAATACCAGCGGGTACAATACGTCACTTGGGGGAAGTTCCTTCCTCTCTTCTGCTAGCTCCCAGTACACTTCTTAACGATAAGAAATCAAAAATGGCATAGAAAAATTGATACTATAGATGGCGTGCCAATCTACCCAAAAAAAGATGTCACTGCTGAAAATACCCAGGGAAAAGGGCTTATTCTAATAATTATAGAAGGTCATACAAACACTACTTGACAAAAAAAATATATCTTTATAGGGTAAACAACAACAGGAAAAGACCTAAAATAATTCAGAAACTTTTTCAAGTTACCAGCAAAGATGCAAACTCCGACACAATAGCATTGAATATACTATAGATGGCATTGTCAAAGTGTGGGTATGATTTGATAGCAAAGAGAGCAAAGAAAAGGTTGCAGGACAAGGAGATTCAAATATGGCAAAGAGGTAACTGTAAAAAACCCGGTTACTAGATCTATATGCACAGGCCATAGATTTGCGGGGGCAGTAGATTTATTTTAAGGCGAAAAGATGAAATGGGCTGTTTAGTAAGTGTGAGACCAAATGCATTACCAGGTGGTGAAAGAAGGAAGTATATTGATAAGGGAAAACTAGCAAAGTAAATTAAGCTGTCAACTTAATCGATATTTTTTTATCCAGCATCACCTCTTGAACATCACTTATTCACAGTCTTAGCTATTTCGTTATCTTGACATTAAGTTTCAATAATATTATTGCACTTTGAACTTTAAAATATACCAAAAATTCATTCATTTTTCCATTATAACTTTTGATGAAAATGATAGTCCTGGTCTTTGACACATCAGTGCAAAGATTGCACATCTAAAACATTAAATTTTCTTCATTATCGATATTTTTTTATCAAATGGCTTAATCCACATAGAACCACTTATGAGAAATAAGCACTAAATTAGGGTGGCAGGCCTACAATTGAATTCCCTATTTGACACTTTAAAGTTGATCTCCCCTTACCTTTACAGTTGTGCCCTCTTCCGTGATTTGTCTTGGTATAGCCTCAAATAATACATAAAAGCTTGTGTTTTAGGGTCAACGTATAAGATTCCATAACTGACAAACATGGGACAAGATTAACATAGGTTTGGCCTACTACCAATAGAGGAATAGAATTGAACCTTTTCTGAAGATTCTAGAAAATAAAGAGACATATTTTAAGATTGCTAGTTTTATGCTGGTGTTTATTGTTTAGTTTGCATTTTGACAAGTCATCCCCAGCCCCTTCAAATTGTTTCATGTAGCCTTGGGTGTATTTCCTTTTCTTCTGGTATTTCTCTAGTCTTATACCAAGAAACTACCAAACAACAATGGAATTTTACTTGCTAAAATTCAGAACATTCCTATTAGTACAATTATTATGTTCCTTTCTGTTGAATCCATCATTTAAAATAAAATTTTTGTAAATTTTGAAAACTGTTTCAGACAAAACTAGATTGCTTCAATACACTAGACGACACAAACACCTTTTCAACAGAAAACCAATTGTTCATGATAACATTCAGTAACAAAGAAATATATTATTAGTTCTATGTATAGAACTATTGGGTAGAGAGAATGCATGGCTTTCGTCAGAGTAATGAATTTTAAATCAAAAAATAATATAAAATAAGGAATAAAATAGTCATGTAAGTTTTATTAGAATGTTTCCTTGAGAAGAGCTGTAGCTGCAGATTCCTACCAAACATTCTAAATTATTTCTGTATGTTATTGATGTAGATGGCTTTTTTTTTTTTTCCCCTTTCACCATTAGGGTGACTGGATCTCACAGAGGGGAAATTTTCATTTTTGGAATTTGTTTGTCTCAACCCAACAACACAATTTTCCTTTTCAGATATTGAGATAGACACTATTTTAGCTCAATTAAATGACGTTAACCTGTGCTGCTCATTGCTTAAAGTTCGAAAAAATCAAAGGTTTTGGCCAAAAATCTATCAAGCAAATGCTTGATAAAACTATAAAAAAAATTCATATTAATGTGCGTTGTCAGTTTAATATACATATGCTGATATTTATTACTTAAAATAAACATTGATTTTTTATTTCTTAAAGTTATAAAAGTGAAAACATTAAAAGAATTTTTTCAGTAAAGTGCAAATTATATTCTGGCTTTTAGAAAGCATAGGGGTTTTTGAATTCTACTCATGTTAATTTCTGCTTGTTTTGAGTTTGACTTGGTTATTGTTGTAATTTCTGTTTGTTTTGGGTTGCATTTATTTAATGATGCTGATTTGTGGTAGTTATATGCTCAGTAGATTGTTTGATTCTTCTTTTGTTCATTTTTGGTTTAATGGAGCTATTACCTTTTTTGAAAAATTCATTTGGTGGAAAAATTTTTTTTAATTAATTTCTGTTTGTTTTATATTGACATAGTCTTTTTCAGGGGTAAAATAAAATAATAGTTTGAGTCTCTCTGGTTTTTTTTTTTTTTTTTCCGAATTTATAGTTTGGCATAGGCCTACTATTTCCATGCAGGAGAAACTTTCAGCAATTTTTGACATGACACAAATAGTAGTGTTTAATTTAGTCATCTAGTTGACCTGATAAATAAAACTTAATACCATTCCCAAAAAAATATATCTATGCTCTTTCACAGCCTGGATACACTTACACCGTTTTGATTTAGTAAAATATTAAGAGCAGAATTAGTAATAGAAGTAGCCCAAAAAGTTTGAGCTTAATACCCTCAGTTGTTCTTGGTATATTGCTGAGATGTCTTAAGTTTTTAAGCATAATGGGCAAATTACTTAACTGTGGGGGGTTAACCTAACCAATAACCCTAAAGATATTGTTACTAGACTACTAAGCTTTGCTGAACAAAATGGCTGTCTTAAAATTTTGACTGGAAGTGTCTGGAAAATTATGAGCTAAAGAGGAGGGCTGATTGCCCTCTAGTCACTTTTGACTCTTAAGAGGGTACTTCAACTTTTAATTTTCAATCAAATTAGCTCCTTTAAAATATCAATGATATTACTAGATATGATAGAGCATTGCTGCCTTTGCCCTTATATGCCCTAATAATACCTGCATGCATATAGTTTTTTTTGTTTAATTGAAACTTAATTCAACTTAATGTCATTAGTATTGTTAGTTACAGAGACTGTAGAAGCAGCTTTAAATGTGTACACAGAGTGTCTTCTGGCTAGTTCAAAATCTGGAACCTATGAAGGTATGAAGGTGAAATTTTTAGAGAATATTTCTGTTGTACATATGACAACCTACCATTCATATGCAGGTTGTCGAAAGGGCATATAAGCAATATCCTTGGAACAGTTTTGTTTGTGAATTTAAAACTTTTATAAGCCCCCTCCTTTTCCAACACATTTGTTCTGCGATTTGCTTGATCAACTTTCTTGTGTGGGGTCTTTCTCTAAAAAACGTATTTGTGTTTGGGAGATTTTAATTGTAATATGTTAAATATTGGATCAAGTGATGAATGTGACCATCTCTTTGATGTGCTTTCTTCTTCTGGTCTACTTCCTTCAATTTTTTTTCCTTCTCGTGTTGACCCTACTAGAAATTCTGTCACTTTAATAGACAATATTTTCATTTCTCGTTCTTCTAATTTGAAGTTTACTTCTGGTCTTTTTTTCACTGATCTTTCTGATCACTTCCCTATTTATGTTTCACTTTTTGTGCCTCAAACTGAGATTGCCGTGGATGAGCAGGGTGAGTTTTCTTTTAGCACTTTCCACAGATAAAGAAATTTCTAATTTAATACATAGCCTTCAGAGTAATGATTGGTCTAGTGTTCTTGAAGCTAATGATGTTGATTTTGCAACGAATTTATTTTTGTGTCGTATGGGAGCTCTGTTGGATAAGCATCTTCCTCTTAGAAAGAGGCCAAGGAGCTCCATACCCAAATGTCATTGGATGTCTAGAGGTCTGATCAATGCTGCACATATGAAGGCGTCTCTGTTCAAGGCTGCATGTAAAAGTAAGACACAGGATGATCTTTTGAAGTATAAACTTTATAAAAATGTGCTTACTTCTTCAGTACGTGCAGCCAAAAAGCTCTATTTTTCGCGTCGAATTGATGAGTGTAAGGGGAATTTGCGAAAGGTTTGGACTGTAGTTAATGAAGCTATTTCCCGCAAGAAACTCAAAGAGTCCCTCCCTTGTCGCTACAGGAAAGCTGATGGATCTTTCGTGGACAAAAATTCTTCAGCAAACGCCTTCAATTCGTATTTCACCTCACATCTTCAGTTCCTAATCCACCCTGCAGCAGAGTAAGTAGTTTTCCCTCAGCAGAAAAGTCATTTTTCCTTTTCCCATGCTGTGATACCGAAATTTCTAACATTAGTTCTCAGCTTTCAAGTAGCCGTTCAGTTAATGGTTTTGGTTTGAGCTGTAATGTTCTTAAAAAAAATTGGTCAGTTTGTTTCTAATCCCATCTCACACATAACTAACCTCTCTCTTTCTGCTGGTGTTTTTCCTCATTTATTTAAGGTTGCTAATGTTGTACCTTTGTTTAAAAAAGGTGATTCATCTCTAATTTCAAACTATAGACCTATTTCTCTCCTTCCTGTAATCTCTAAGGTTGTTGAAAAAGTAGTGTATTGTAGACTCTCTTTATTTTATTTAGTACTAATACGACTGCAGGAAATTCTCTCATAACTAACCATCAGTATGGCTTTCGTCCCAGTTTTTCTACCTTGCATGCACTTTCAGATGCAACAGAATTTGTGCGTGTTAACCTTGACAAGGGCTTGTGTGTTTTGGGTCTATTTCTTGACTTTTCAAAGGCATTTGCTATGGTCGTTCACTCTGTTCTTTCGTCTAAATTATCTTCATTTGGAGTGCACGGAGTCCCACTTGAATGGTTTAGGTCTCACCTCTCAGGGAGATCTCAGTATGTTTCGGTAAATGGTACTTCTTCCTCTTCCTTGCCTATTTTGAAAGGTGTCCCACAGGGCTCTGTGCTTGGACCACTTTTGTTTTTAATTTATATTAATGATCTTGTTGATGGTCTTCATCCCCTTGTGCACCCTATTCTTTTTGCTGATGACAGTAACTTTTTCATTGCTGCAGTGGACCTGACATCTGCCACTTCCCTAGCTCAAGGTCTTCTTGATAAAGTAAAAGATTGGTGCTGGTCAAATGGTATGACTCTCAACAGCCAAAAAAGTGCCATTGTACACTTTAGGACCCCTTATCGTATGAGAGACGCAAGGGAGCCAACCATCCTGACTTATGGGAATGATATTATACCGCAAGCTACTATAGTGAAATTTCTTGGTATGTATCTTGACTGTTTTCTTTCTTTTAAACCCCATATAACTCATATCCGTTCCCTTATCCTCCGCCAATCTTCAATGTTATAGAGGGTTAACTCATTTCTTCCCCCAGATGTTATGCTTTTTCTTTATTATGCTTTTATTTTTCCTTCCCTTTCTTATTGCTGTTCTGTCTGGGGTAGTACTGATAAATCTCTTCTCTGCTCACTTCAAAGAGCCCACAATAGGGCAGTGAAGGCTACTTTTCTTCTACCTCGTTTTTACCGTTCCTCTGATCTTTATAATGATACCGGAATAGCTCCGCTGGATCGTAATGTGGGTAAAAGTTACCTCTGTTTAGCACATTCTGCTTTTCTAGTTACACTTCCACCATCTCTGCAGCAGTTTTTCTTTCTGTCAGGCTCAGGTATGTACTCTTCTTTTTTACGTTGCTCTTATCGCAGATTCATTTTACCTAAACGATCATCAACAGCAGGTCAGAGGTCTCCTGTTTATCAATCTATTTTACTATGGAACTCCATCCCTCCTGATGTCCCTCTCTCTCTTTCTGCAAAGGCAGTTTCTCACCGGGTTTTTTCCAGTATAGTATTCCCCCCTTTTTTTTCTTTTTTTTTTTTTTTTTTTTTTTTTTCCATTCCTTCCAAATTTATATGTCTTTTTTTTTTCATTCAATATATTTTTCTGATTTTAATTTTTTTTTTTGTTTTTTTTTTATATTTAATCCTAATTTTCAATCTCTTTTCTTCGTTTTATATATTTTTTTTTCAGATATTTGTGAAGTTTCCTGTTAATTCTCCTATTTTCATAAATGTCTCTTGATCCAGTTTTTTTTTTTTTTTTTTTTTTTTTTTTTTTTTTTTTTTTTTTTTTTTTTTTTGTGCTTTATAATTGTGTCTTATTTCGTTTTGTTGGCCCTTTACAAGCTGAGCTTCTTGGGCGTGTATAAACTTTACGTTTGTAATTGTTTTGTTTTTAGTATTAATAAATTGATTGATTGATTGATTGACCATGCTTGTTGTGGGGTATATTGAACTAACCAAAAGACAATATTTACATCGAAATACTACTACTTCTACTCCTACAACTACTACTACTGCTACTATTATTATTACTGCTACTACTACTACTGCTACTAAAGCTAAGACTACTATTATTAACTGTACTCCCACTGCTGCTACTATTCTTATTGGTGCCACTGCTACTACTAATAAAACTAAGGGTATTAAGGCAAAAATTTGAGCAATATTGTAACTGTATTGAATAAATCAAAACACACTATGCCCATATAGGTTGTGAAGAGGCCGTATCAGCAATGCTTCAGGACCGGTTGATGGTATTAAGTTAAAAATTTCATTTTCTATTGAAGGGGATGTTCGAAAAAAAAAGTGCTATTTGCATACTGCTACAACAGCTATTGCTACGCATAATTACTAAACCTGTCAACAATGCTAAAAATATATGTCTTTAAAACTTTGTTTGGATGTTTACTATGGGAAATGATGGATGTGGAGGGGGAGTTCTCTCAAATCACTTTGACTCTTAAAAAGGGCACTATAACTTCCAATTCAAAATCAAATGAGACCCATCTGAATTTAATGCAACCATCCATTCAATAAAAACCTTATATGCCCCTCCAACATAACTTCAAGCCCTTGCCCAAGGGCTCTGGGCGTTGTGCCAACCCTAGAGGCATTGTTATAGGGTAAAGGTACTCATGATTCGACAGTTTCTGTAAAAAAAAAAAACTTTTTCTATTCCAGAAGGCTTAATCTGAAGACTTTTGGCTTGAAAAGGGTTTCAGTATGTAGAAAAAATATCTACAAATCTAACGTAAATAATTGTGAGTTTTGTTTCCTATTTATTTATATTTTTCCTTTTGTTTTTTTTTTCTGTTTTTTTTTTCTTTCTCTTTATGTGTTTAGTATGTTTTATTTTGACTTAAGTTAAGTTTTTTAAAAGAACATTTTTCGTTTCATTTTCTCTTTTTTCCGTTAAGAAAGGCTTCCGGACGTGGGGCCGAAATATTCGGAGTAAGTTTGTTTAATTAAGTGTTAATTTTATTGTATTCACTGCTTTATACAAAAATTTAAAACCTGTTTTTTCTTGCTTAATTTTTCTACAAATCTAACTGTTTTATTAGAAGTTTGAAGTTTTATCACAAAAGGGTACAAAACTCCGAGTTTCTTAGATTGGGTCATTTTCACCAACAAATTGAACAGAACAAAAAAGTTACCTGTTTTCAACGTAAGTCGGAACCCTGTTCAACACGCTTCGAAATACTTGGGGAATACTTGTGGGCGGCAGGGTCGTCCTGAGACTCATTTCATTGGAAGGGGGTGTGATCTTCGTAAATTTTACCGAATCTATACCTGATTTATGCCAAATTTTCTGCAAAAATCAAGAATTTTTGCTAAATTTCGGGCAATTTTGCAAAATTTCTGCCAAAATTTTCGCCTTCGGCGCACTTTTACTGGATGCCAAAAACATTGGAGGGGTGGCACGCCCCTCTCCCCTTGGGATGCCTGGTGGTGGTGGATCCTCGTGGATTCAACACGCCTATTCTTTTTACTTTATTTCATCATTTCTCTTCAACTTTTTAAAATGTGCAAAAGGAAAGGATAAAATACTATTCAGATAGTGGAAGCAAAACACTAAAATATTGCCTCAATTATAGGGACGAAATTGGATAATCATATGGAGTGTAATCATGTAACCAAGGTCTCTATAATATATTGTGTGATGTAATAGTTTGACATAGATCTCTTTATAACGCTACCTGGAATAGCCTACTTTATCTCAGATTTATTGATCCAACAAAGATTTCTTTTTTGTTTACAGTTAAAGTGTTGTCAACATTTGGCCAATTCAAAGTTCATCTACCAGTTTAGTAAACTTTAAAAATTTTTAGTTTTGACTATACTTTGTCTGGAAAGTCCAGAATTCTTGAAATAAGCATGTCCTACTTAGTATTATTAGAATTTTGTGACACCGAGGAGTTTAACATGTTTCATTAGCATTTTGGGTGGGATTGGGTAGGATTTCCACGCTAATCAGGGAGGAGTTCAGAGAGAATATTTTGTATTTTACAGCTTGGGATCTATTTGAAAGAAAACATGTATAAAATTTACTAAGAGAAGTTATACTTTAAATTTATTCAGTGATAAATGAATTAGGGTGTTGTGATCAACCAAGTCAAATGTTTAAAAAGGCCAAGTGGCAGTTCTTCTGATGATGGAAAAATCTAGCATCTAGCATAAAATCAGTAAAACTACCATAAAAAACTTTTTTAATGTTTTTTTTCATGTTAAATATTATTAAAAATAATAATCATCAAAACCTTTCGCTGTTGAGAAAGTACCCATAAATTTGACAGCTAAGTTTTCGTCAGAAGAACCTTGAATTCCGACGCCAATTATTTCTCATCTGTTTTACATGTTCAGTGAAGTTTTGACAGAGACACCTATATTTGAATATTGCCTGTTGCTGTCTGTCGAAAACTTCGACAAGGTTATTACAAGATATTCCCAAAAGAAATGAATATAATAATAGAATCCAATATCTACACTTGAATTTAGCTGAAGGAACATTTTTAGTCGGTCTTGTATTCCACTACATCAGGCAAAAATTTTCGACACTTGGAACATAGTTTCGTCAATATAATATTAGCTGCTATTTTAAGGTAATTTTATCAAGAAAAAGCCAATATGGCGACATATTAGAGAAGATCAGATGTATCTTGATGCATTGGTGCTGATCCCAACTTTTTTTGCCGAAAAATAACCAAGTAATGATAGTTTGAAGAATACATAGCTAAAAAATTGTCGGGAGCTCATTTTGTGTCGAAAACAAGAAACTGATTGAATTGGATATTCTTTTCATATCTGAGTGTATCGGATATAGTGTCCACGTTTCGCATTATCAAAATATAATGAAGGCTTCCAGAGATTCCAAAAAAAAACAATGAGCAGAATTATCCTGCTTTGAAGGAAAACTTCGACAGTGGTTCCAAAATTGCATTGTCGAATCATTGGCGCCTTTACCCTATGTTCTTTGGACAATTTCAAACAAAATTGCAATCGCACAAGTACAATCAGATAAATTTGGTTAAAAGAGGGGTGGTTAAATATCGATGAAGACCACACTGCCTATCCATCATAAATAACAAGTAGAACAATAGGGAATTTTTTTTATATAAGACAGTGGAACGCAACTTTAAATGAATATTTCGAACCTACATCAAAGGGCCGTCTTCAGCAAAAACAAATGAAGAAAAAAAAAACATAAGAGAACTCAAATTGAAATTCAATCGTTAAAACTAAATATTTTCAAAACAGCCCTAGCACTGTTACTTTAAGGAAGTTCAACCAGGACTGGTACACCAAGCGAAGTGAAAAAAAAAACAGTTCATTCAAAGGGAATAAAAAAAACATCTACAGACAAGCTCTTAAAGCTAATCTCGCCTTTATGGCAGCCAGCCTAGAAGGTCTATTCGTAACAGGTTGAGTAGAATTGTTTACTGGTTTTTTAAATATAATTAGTTAAATCATTTTTAATTAAATTTGTGTATAAGGTATTAAGTGAATATTCTCTCGAACAACCTTTTTCATGCCTAAATCATACTAATAAAGTAAGTTTCATCAAAAATCATTTTATGGCTAGGATTATCGAAGATATGACTGCTTAAAGTAAAATCAAAAGGAATGTTTGTACTATTAGAATTTAAAGCTTTAGTTATGTCATCCTTGCTCTGTTGTAGGCGGTTTTCTAAATTTTGATGGGTTCTACCAACATAGTAGTTGTCACAGTTACATGGTATTTGATAAACCCCTCTTTGGCAAGTAACTGGGGTTATATCTTTACCAGAGTTTAGGAAATTCATGATTTTGAAATTATTGGTAAATACTACATACAAATTATTTTGTGTGTACAAACTTTTTTTAAACTTGTAGTGACTTTTGGTATATATGGAAGGTAAATTACATTTGAGGGCTTGGCAGGAGCTTTGCATGGTAAAAGACCCTTGATTTTACAAGAGTGTCTTGCCACTCTTCGGCTGATTGTATTGCTAATAAAGACAATAGGATACCCGTATTCCAAGAAGTATGTCTCTAATAAAGTTTAGTTCATCTGTGATGTGAGATTCAGAGCAAATTTTTACGGCACGATCGACAAGAGACGTAACTGCAGCTCTTTCAACTTGGGAGGGGGTGATTGGATTTAAGATGTAGATATCTATTGTATTGTGTGGGTTTTCTGTGAATTGTAAAATCCAGTTTATCAATAATACGAATAATTAATGGAACCAGAAACGGTAAAATATTTGCAATTTCAATTTCTAAGGTAAACTGTAGATTTCGGTCATATGTATTAAAGTGATTTAGAAAACCCATAAGTTCATTTCCCCCATAATTCCAGAGCAATATTACATCATCCATGTAACGCCCCCAATAGATATGTTTTAAGAAAAAAAGAATTTAAGGCGCAATTTTCAAGGTGTTCTACATAGTTATTCGCTAATAACCCGGATAGAGGAGCCCCAATGGGGAGGCCTTTATTTATTGATAAAATAATTACGGAACTGAAAACAATTTGAAAACTTATTACAATGATTTTTTTTTCTATTTTATTTTTTAACAATTGCTCAGATATTGATACATCAATATCAGTATACATAAAAACTATGTCAAAACTACTTACTATTGTATTTTCTGAAATGCTTGCATTTTAAGTTTTTCCGCTAAATCTACCGAATTACTTATATGCGATTTTTGGGAATAGAGCAAAGTTTGAAGGCTGGGCATAACCACTTTCCAATATTGGAAGCAGGGGCTTTCGTATATGCTACAATAGTTCTTAAGGAAATACCTTGCTTATATAATTTCGGTAAACCGTAAAATTTTGGACTAAAGCTACCACGGGGGAAAAATTTATTATACAATTATGGAGTGATTTTACCTTTTTGTTTTAGATTCTTTAATTCGGTGATATTTTTATTCGCAAACTTATCAGTATGATCGGGACTCACATAAATTTTCACAGTCTAAATAAATTTTTGTTATCATAATCTAACATATCCATGACTATAAGTGAATTGCTTTTTATCTGCTTTTGTTATTATAATAGATGGGTCTTTGCGAAGATTAGACAATATTTTTATGTCGTGCGAAATTTCTGGCGTCTAATTAATAGAAAATGTAACTTTTTTCTAACGGCCGTAAAACGTGCTTATAAAACGAGACCTAACTTCATCTGGGTTACAAATAGATGTGTAGTGTTTGTGCAAAGAGGATTCTAAAGAGGAAACTATATCTGCCACAGGAACCTGCTTTGGTGGAAAAGAGAACTTTGGACCTTTTTCAAGAGTTTGGATTTCCTTAGGTTCAAGTGCTCTAGAGAAGAGATTAACGATAGTGGGTTCAGGAGTAAACCTCGGAGTATAAGCAGGATAATTCATCAAAGATTCGTACCTCAGACTTTCCAATTTCTTACAAGGTTGTTCCCTAGACAAGCGAAAATCGTGACAAAGAAATTCCTTTCCAATCTAACAATCTGAGAATTATCAAGCGTGGACTGATTTACAAATAAAATTTTTCAAGAAATTTTCTTTCTGAGGAAATAATGTCTTTTTTGTTTTTTGTCCTTAATAGTGTGGATTAATATTTTTAATTTTAGTGTATTAGCGAATTAAGCTTCTTTCCGGGTATTTAAATGTAATTTATATCCAAAAAGGTAAGATTAGCTTCAAGAGCTTGTCTGTAAAGGTTTTTTATTTTATTTGAATGAATTGTCTTTTTTCGCTTCGCTTGATGTACCAGTCCTGGTTGAAATTCCTTGAAGTAATGATGCTAGGGCTGTTTTTGAAAATATTTTAGTTTTAACAATTGAATTTTAATGTTTGTTCTTGTATATTTGTTTTTTTCTTTATTTGTTTTGCTAAGGACGGCCCTTGGATATAGGGTCGAAATATTCATTTAAAGTTACGTCCCGCTGGCTTAGATAAAAAAAATTCCCTATTTTCTACTTGTTGTTTAAGAGGGGTAGTTGGGTGGGGGGAGGGGATACTTGCCCTCCATCACCATTGACTCCTAAAATAGAATTAAAACTTCCAATTTCAACAAATTGAGCCGCCTCTAAAGTATATACAACGATCCCTTTGATAAGAATCTTAAATACCCCAGGTGCATAACCTACAATCATTGCTCTCAGGTTCTGGGAGTTTGTATCAACCTCAAAAGCTTTGTTATGATATTTGGACTATTTTGAATAAAAGGACTGGCTCAAAATATATATTGAACACATTTTAGGAAAAACGACGTGTTTTCGTGTGTGTGTGTGGGGTGGGGGAGGGGGAGAAGGTAGCTGTGCTCTGATCACTTTGACTCTTAAAAAGGGCACTAGGACTTCTGATGACCAGTCCAATGAGTCTTGTCCAAAGCATATAAGACCACCCTTTCTATAAGAACCTTGTTTGTACCCAGGGCATAACTTACAACCCTTTTCCTGAGAAATGTAGAGGGGAGGGTTGTCCTCCTCACAGGCATGATTTCTGAAATTTAACAACAATGAACAAAATTTTTATCTACAAATTTTCATTGGAGGTGTTAAGGGAAATGGTGAGGATGGGGGGGGGGGGGCTGGTTGCTCTCAAATCACTTTGACTCTTTAAAAGGGCACTATAACTTCCAATTTCAAATCAAGTGAGCCTCATCTGAAGCTTATGTGACCGCCCTTTCCATAAAAACCTTCTTTATGGCATAACTTACAACACAATCCCCAGGACACTGGGGGGTTGTTTCACCCTTAGAGACATTATTATATGTTCTTTGAACTATTTAGAGGTTGTCGGGGAGGGTAGGGCTAAATTCCCTCCATTACTTTTGACGCTTAAAAAGTAACTAGAATTTCCAATTTCGAACCAAATAAGCCTCTTCTAAAGTTAAACAACCATCCCTTCCATAAAAACCTTAAATTCCCCACAGCATGCCTTACAAACCTCGCCCCTAGACTTTGGTGGTTTGTATCAACCCTAAAAGCCTTGTTATATGATCTTTGGACTATTATGAATAAAATGACGGTCAAAAATTTTTTCGATGTATTTCGGGAAACATGACGTTGGGGGGGGGGGGGGTAACTTCCTTCTCATCCCTTGGACTTTTAAAACGGGCACTAGAAATTCAGATTACCAATCCAATGAGTCCCCTTCGAAGTATACTTATTTATTGAAATTTTGTGTTCATGTTGTTGATGGGTCCTACCTATGTAAAATTTCCCACTTGAAAACGGGACTCTGTAGACACCACTACCCAGTATAGGGTCAGTTTTATCTTTTCCTGAGTTGAAAAATGTTCGACTTTTTGTTCAGTTGTGAAAGAAACAAAGAGATTATATTTTTTTTATTTTTTCCAAGTTTTGAGATGCATGGCAAAGTGGTGAACTTTTTGTTCTCAATTGCCGGAGTAACTGAGTCAAAGGGGAATGGCTCCCAATTTTCATATTTTATCTTTTTTAATCGCCTAGGCTATCTATGATATTTTCAATAAGTTTTATTTAGGTAGCCATTGCAGAATAGAATATTTTCGACATAATTTAATTCAGAATTTACATGATTACGTGAACAGATTTTTATAACTCTGTAGACTAAAGAGATTATTACCCCTCTTCTAACAGAAGGAGGGTGATTTGACGAGAAGTGTAGATACCGATCATTATAGTTCGGCTTTTTATATATAGAAAATTCAAGGCTATTAGTATTTTTAAGATTTAAACATCCAAGAAAGGCAGCTTTTCTGAATCTTCCAGTTCCATTGTGAATTGGAGATTTGAATAAAAGAGTTCAAATGTACCAAAAAATCTCTTGAAGAGTCCTGTCCATGTTCCCAAACAGAAAGGATATCATTAGAGAAACGAAATTAGAGAGAGCGTTTTAAGTGGAAACTTTTCAAAGCAGATTTTTATGAAATAAATGTAAAAATTTGCCAAATATGGAGACAAAACAGTGGAAATGGATAGGCCCATGATTTGAAGGAAAAATTTATCTCGGAACTTAACAAGCGTCTTTATTGTGCAAATTTCCCAAGTTTTGTACTCTGACCAAGCAGAATTTTCCTTTAATTTTCTTTGTAAGGCCTGCTCGTATTTGTGTACATCGCATGAAGTGTCCATGTAAACTGCATCAAAACTAGATAAGATAGTTTTTCTGTTGCAATTTGATTTTTTACTTGTCAATAAGATGTATGGAATTTTTTATGTAAGATTTCTGTCTGCTTAAAAGAAGCTTAAAAATGGTGGCTAAGGACTTTCCCACGCAATAATGACGCTTGTTTTTCTTTGCAGCAAGTTCTTTTCGTATTTTAAGTTCTGAGAAATTTTTTTTACCCTTATTGCAAATGTAATGTCTGAGTCAAACTTGGAAGAACTGCAAGGAATTGACGAAGATAAATTTGGAAGTAGCGGTGATACAAAATTCAGGTTGATTAAGGAAACCTTGGTCAAGTGTTTTTTCATACCTAACAAACGTTCTTCACGTTCTTCAGAGGATAGCGTTGCCTATAGTAAAGGCCATACGGCTCCAATGTTTTATTATTAATTAAAAAAAACTTTCCCAAAACAAGTTTTTCAAAGAAAAGTAAAGGCCATTTTAAACTTAAGCTCAGCAGATACAAATACCTTTTAAAATTCAGACTCAAAACGACCAGAAATTACTATTAAAAATAAATGAAACCCAAAACGAACAGAAATTAAATAAACAATCATAGCAAAAACATACAACAAGTAATAATATAAATGAATAAATACATCTTAAAGTTAGTAATGCTTAGATTGAATAAGAAAATCAAGCTTAAAACGAAAAAAAACATTTTTCCATTGAAGTATAAATGAAACTTAGAAATTAAATAAACAAACATACAATAGATATTAATACAAATAAATAAATAAGTTAATAACTCCACTTCTCTTAAACAGAAAATGAACATTTGTCCAAATCGCGCACAAATTCTCTCAAAACTATTTATTTGTCAGTTGAAAGAATCCTAAAATGACTGGTAGCTATCAAGGTGTACATACAGTTAAAGCAGATAATGGGAAAGCTTAAACGTGGAAGATTAGTTGCCTATAACAGCCACACTAAAATGTAGCAGCAATTTTCTGTTTTTAATCTAATCTGGGGATTAGATTAAGACAAAACTAAAATCACAGCTTCATGATACATGTGACTGCCCGTCTGCAAATCAAAATTGTTCCCCCAGAAATCAAATGGTGCTTTTAATAGTTGTAGTATTGTAATCAATGAGTATCAAGAATGCAGCTGGGTATGAATTATTTTTACAATATCATTTGCATTAAAGTGTACAACCCCATCTACAAAGTAACAGCAGTAAAGTATATACAGTATACTTCAGACTTTGAATACTATACTCCACTAGCAGTATATGTAAATATGATACTCCACTTTTGGTAAAATAGTACAAATAAAATTATGAAGTATGATATTTATGGCTAGTATGTGGTTTGCCACTGAATTAGATTACATTCAGAAAACTATTGATATTTCTAACTTCAAGCTATACTAAGTTACGTTTGTTACTTTTCTGTAAATCTTACGTTTAAAAATACTTTTTGGCTTAAACCATAGCTGTCAAAACACAAGTTGTGCTGCTAAAGCGTCGACAGCTTTTGGAATTCTGCTACTGGCCGCTTTGGATTTTTTTTTTTCACACCTGGCAGTAGTATTAATGATAGTAGTAGAATGCAAATATTGCCTTTTTGGTTAATTGATCATCTCTCTTGTCATTTCCTGACAGTTCCAAATTATTATACTCTGTCATTCCCGAGTTACGCCCTTTTCATAACCCATATACACATAACATGTTTTGATTTAGTTTAACACTCCCCTAAACATTCCTTGAAAGACTCACCTTAATACCTTTCGTATTTTCGGAATGTAATAGTCAAACATGCATTTTTCTCAATAAAATTTACTATATGTGAACAATAAACAAATTGCCTAACTTCCAACCCTTGCCCTGAAGCCTCGGGGGGGGGGGGGGGGGGGGGGGGGGGGTCGACACCCCCAAACGCATAATTACTGAACCTTTCAACAATGTTAAAAAAATAGATGTCTCAAAACTTTGTTTGGATGTGTTTTTTGGGAAATGACGGTCGTCTGGTTGCTCTCAAATCAATTTTGACTCCTTACAAACCTTACATGCTCGCGGGGCATATTCTGAAACCACTGCCCCAGGCTCTGGTGGTTTGTAACAACGCCAAAAGCCTTATTATATGATGTCAGGACAATTTTGAACAAATGGCTATCTCAAAATTTATATTGTCTGCATGTCTGGAAAACACGGCGGGGGGGGGGGGGTAACTACCTTCTGATCACTTTGACTCTTTAAAAGAGAACTAAACTTCTGATAACCTTTCCAATGAGACCCCTCTGAAGTATGATGGAGGGGCTAGTTGCCCTCCATCACTTTTGATTCTAAAAAGAAAACTATGACTTCCAATTTTCAACCAAATGAAACTCCTCTAAAGTCTATACAGCTATCAGTTCCACAAAACCTTAAATTCCCCCAGGGCATAACTTAAAGCCCTTTGCCCAAGGCTTTGGTGGTTTGTTTCAACCCCAATAGCCTTGTTATATGATCTATAAACTATATACTCACAGGGCATAACTATAACTTAAAACCCTTTGCTCCAGGCTTTGGCGGCTTGTTTCACCTCAATAGCCTTGTTATATGATCTATAAAAACCTTATATACTCACAGGGTATAACATAAAACCCATGACCCAAGGGCTCTGGGGGGGGGGGAGGTGGTCATCCTCAAAATTTAAATTGGATGTGTAAGAGAAATGATGGGCGTGGGGGGCTGGTTGCCTTCTAATCACTTTTGACAGTCATAAAGGGCACTAGCCCTTTCAATTTCTAATCGAACGACTCCTTTTTGAAGTTTCTATGACAAATCCTTTTATAAGAAGTGCCCTGGTATAAAACAAACAAACCAAAAAAAACAATAATAAATAAATGATACATTGTGTCAATATCGTTCTTTACTTTGGCAGCGCTATTGCACTGCCAATGATGAAAGGATATTAACAGAAAGATAGTCAATCTATAATAACAGTTTATTTCAGAATTAAGGTGAGTCAACAATATTAGCAAGTTAAGAATTTTGATCGCACTGGAGTGGCCTCGACTCTTTCATTTTATTGTCTTCTTTCAATTTTTGTCAATAAAAAGTGCAAGAAAAAATCCGGTTTTCAAATGCCCCAAAAGAGTCATTTTTCTAATTCTAGGAGAGTTTATACCCCCTGGATCTCCATCGAATTTCATATCTAACTCCAAAACTGACTTTCGCCTCTATTATTAAAGCCCAATAGGACTTGTTATGCACCTCTACTTTATATTGCAAAATAAATTGTTAAACGAATAAACAAAAGCTTTTAAATTCACCAGTACAAATTAATCTGGTAATTTGTCCGAGCCTAGCATTTTTAATAAATAAATATTCTAAAGGAAAAATATAGGTTCAGCAGTTTACACAATGTCAGTACATTTTCTGCTTGTTTTAAAAGCTTCATCTGTCAGGAAAGTTAAATCAGGAAAACAATAAACATATTTCTATCTTGATTCAGAAAGAAATTTAGACGCTACAGCTTTGAGCTTTATTCTCGGGCTTCCAAATATACGGAATTCGCCAAACGCCTTTCAATTCAACATTGTGGAAGATGTTGTTAAATTTCAAATCAAGTTTAGTAAATGACTACTTACTGGAATGAAAAAAGAGAAAAATTTTCATACTAAGATTAGTTTAAAATATTAAAATTTAGTCCTTTCGAATTTCCAATCGAATGAGCCCTTTTCGAAGTTTCTACGACAACTCTTTCGATACGAAGTGCGCTGGTCCAAAAAAAATTATACATTGTGCTAATGTATAACCGTAGGGGGGGGGGGGGGGGGGGTTCAACCATAATGAAGCAACAGTCTAATATAGAGGATTCTAAAACAACCAAAAAATAGAAAACATGAAAAGTTTGGTTCTTCCATGTTGGGGGGGGGGGAACATTGAATGTATTTATTCAACGGAAAAAAAAACTAACAACAAATTCACAAGATTTTAACAATTTAATACATCATCACTATACATCACTAATACATCAACACTGTTCATGTAAATAAATGATACATTTTGTGAACATCATTCTTTACTTTGGCAGCGCTATTGCACTGACAATGATGAAAAGATATTAACAAAAAGATAGTCAATCTATAATTTTCATTATACAGTCAATTTATTTTATACTTATTTCTACTAGTACACATTTATTAACTTAATTCAGCTAATAATAAGCAATCTCTTAAAGAGATTGTTTAAATCACTTTTTAAGATCATTAATCATTTTTCAAGCGTAAATCATTTTTGAAGAATATGTATAACCTTCATTGAATTAAATAAATAAAACATTTCTTCAACTCATAGTAAGGAGCAAAATTAAAAATTAAAACGAACGAAAATAGTACCATATACGAAGGGGGTTACCCACAACTCAATCCCTTGCTCTTAATCTTGAAATTTTCAGTACCTTTAAAAAACCTTCTGATTCTAATTGAATGGCCCAACCCTTATGTTTCATGAGGCAGTCTTAAGCAACTGGGATAAAACGTTAAACTTTAGCATAAAAAGCGAAGCACTGAGGAGGGAGCAGCCCTTCTCATATACAGAACAATTTCTCTTCTTTTAATTTTTAATACTACTTCTACTTGTGATTAAAGACTTGAGATAGTCTCAAACTGATGTAAGACTCAAATAGTCTATCAGTCTTGTGAGCCATTTGAAGGTAATTGGAGATCAAAAAGATGATTCAAAGATAAATGAAATTTTTCTTAGAACCCAATAATAACTCGAAGAACAGAAGATTGAGTGACTAGCTGACACACACTCGAGAAATTGGTGTTCATCTGTTGTGAAGATCAGCATATATATAAGATCAGCATAATATAACTCGTATATGTAGTAATTTCACAAGATAATTGACTATTAACGATTTATTTCGAAAGGACTACATTTTTTTAGTTTTCAAACCATTCGAAAATCAAGCTTTTTGACGTTATTGAACCTAATTTATTTAAAAACTAATACTTTGCATTTCTTTTTTTTTTGTGAGCTAAGGTAAGCACCACAGGACCTTGTTTTTCTTGTTAAACGGTTGGAGACTTCAAAACCCACAAAATCATGCGTTTTGAACTCTCAAGAATTCTATTTGAGCTGAAATTACCAAAGTAAATAAATATTTTACCAGGCACTACAAATTAGAAGGCAAAATAGGCACTAACAAAGAAGAAAATAGGCACTGGCTCTGCTTCTGCAGTTTTACAAATGCAAGAATTCTCGGAGATCAAGCCTTACTTGTCAAAGAATAAGAAAAACCAGAAATTTTCAGTGATACATATAGCAAACAGTTCAGATTTGAGAATTAGATTGCATGGAACAGCTTTAATAATTCAACGTCTATCTCAACTTCTGTCAACGAAAACCACTATTTCATCCAAAGTTTTTATTATTAACTATCAGACCTCTTCCTAGAATGGGTTGTTAGGTGATATTTCAGGTTCGACTTATTTAAAAATGTTCTCTTGCATAAATTACATTTGAATGGTTTCTCACCTGTATGAAGTCTTTGATGGATATTCAAATAGCTTGACGAAGAAAAGCATTTCTTACATATCTCACATTCAAATGGCCTCTCACCTGTATGCACTATTTGGTGCTGTTTCAAATTGCCTGATCTAAAAAAGCATTTCTTACATGTATCACATTTAAATAGGCCCTCATCTGTATGCACAATTTGATGCTGCTTCAAAGAGCTTGATGCAGAAAAGCATTTCTTACATATCTCACATTTAAAAGGCCTCTCACCGGTATGCACTATTTGGTGCTGTTTCAAATTGCTTGACGAAGAAAAGCATCTCTTACATGTATCACATTTAAATGGGCCCTCCCCTGTGTGCACAATTTGATGCTCCTTCAAAGAGCTTGATGCAGAAAAGCATTTCTTACATAGCTCACATTTAAAAGGCTTTTCACCTGTGTGCACAACTTGATGCCTGTTCAAGTGGCTTGATGAAGAAAAGCATTTCTTACATATCTCACATTTAAATGGGTTCTCACCTGTATGCACTATTTGATGGAACTTCAAATTGCCTGATGTAGAAAAACATTTCTTACAAACATCACATTTAAATGGCCTCTCACCTGTATGCACTATTTGGTGCTGTTTCAAATTGCTTGATGAAGAAAAGCATCTCTTACATGTATCACATTTAAATGGGCCCTCCCCTGTATGCACAATTTGATGCTGCTTCAAAGAGCTTGATGCAGAAAAACATTTCTTACAAATATCACATTCAAATGGCCTCTCACCTGTATGCACTATTTGATGCTTTTTCAAATGGCTTGGTGAAGGAAAGCATTTGTTACATAGATTACATTCATATATATTTTTTCCTGTCTGTATACTTTTATGTCTTTCTACTTTTCTGTGCTTTTTACTGTGCAAGTATGTTTTTGTATCGTCTAAACCTTTTTCATTATATTCCGATTTTAATGAATTTGCGTAGACGCTTGCAGATGGATTCTGTGAAACTAGTGATTCATTTTCCTGTAGGTCTAGTTCAGAAATTTTTGGCAAAAAGTGATCTTGTAACACTAGATGTTGTCTCATATCACCAATAGATTCTCTAAAACAAATGACACATTTCCTTGTCGCTCCCATTTGGTGTTCCATGAAATGAACAACAAAATTACTGTAATTATGAACTACTGCAGGGCAGGCATCACACTCTATTGGTGAAAGCTCTTCACAGCCAGTGTCAATATGAAGATCTAAAATCACAAGGGATTTCTCTGCTTTTCCACAGGAGCCGCAACGCCAGATTCCAACTGTTAATTCTTCAATAGACTTCTCTGTCAGTTTTCTCACCATAACGATCGGTTTTGGGCCTAAGAGTATTTGCTGACTCACATTATCAGACCTGAGGACAGTAGAATGACACATCCCTGTAGAAAAAAAAAAATAGAATTAAATTTCTTTTCTGAAATTAATAAAATAAGAAAACCAAAAAAATTGGCATTATAACAATTAGGGCTCGATCAACATATGGACTGGCCAATATTATCTGACCGATATAGGGGTCAGTGTCTTTATCGGATATCGGAAAATAAATATTGGATATCGGCGGATTTGTTTTTCTTTCCTTTATGCACAACTTATTCAGAAGATGGCGCCAGACTACCTCAGGTAAATTTTGCTTGTCCAGTCCTTGGAGACAGAGCGACCAGCTAGGTCTGACTGTGGTGGAGATAGCAGAAGAAGAGAGTCAAATGAAGTCAAAGTATATTTGTTGTCAATATACACTGGATGCAGCAATGTTCAAAATGTATGGTGAGTTCAAAAATGTGCAACTTCTACTAAAACAACTAAATAGAATAAAATACGCCATACATTTCTTTTTAATGAATGTATTGGTGAAAGATCCAAGGCAATCGATTAAAACCAAGGTCTAACTTAATCATGTAAGCCATTATTGTGATATTGCTTTTTCACCCTTTTGACAACCTACATGATCATAGTTCGTTTTGATTTAGTTCAAAATATGCCTAAGCATTCCTTGTAGCTTCACCTTAATACCCTTAGCTTGTATAGTAGCAATAGCTGTAGTGGCAGTAGCAGCATTAGTGGCAGTATGCATATACCATCTTTGTTTTTTTTAACATCCCCTTCAACACCCGATGGTCAAACTTAATACACAAATTAATTTTTTAAATACGCTCTATTGACAGTCTAAATGCACATAGTGTCTTTGGTAAGTTCGAATTTGCCATCAAGATTCTCTCAAATTTTACCTTCATAGGCTTATCCTTAATAGTAGCCTACTAGTATCACAGAAGTTGCGGTGGTAGCAGGAGAAGTAGTTGCAATGTTAGTGTTACATTAGTATAAGTAGTAAACAGTAGTAGCAGCAGTATTAACTACGGTAGTAGCATGTACATCTTGCCTTTTGATCAGTTGAACATCCCTTTCATAAAGCCCCGGAAGTTTCACCTTGGCATGAAAAGCCGTTCTAAAGATATTGCTGATTTGCCCTTTCGACCCCCTTTTCATCTTAACACTCTAAGCCCTAAAAGTTGTTGGAATTGAAGTATTGGTTGGAGTAGTTTAGTAGCAGTAGTAGTATTAGTAATAGTAGCAGTGATAGTAATGCAAATAGTGACATGCGTATATCACCTTTTTGTCAATTGATCTTACCTTTAAGTGTTCTCTGAAAGTTCCAACTTAATACCAAAATCCATTCTTGAGATACGCCCTTTTCACAATCTGCATGCACATAGTGTGTTCTGATTTAGTTCAAACTCCCCTAAATATTCTGTCAAATTTTCAACTTCATATGCTTAGCCTTAATTGAACTAGTATCATAGTAGTAATGGTAGTAGTTAGTGTTGGGCGATATTAAATATCGATATCGATATATCACACTAAATATCGATATCGATATATCACACTAAATATCGATATCGAATATTGAAACGTAAAATATCAAATATCGAAAACGATATTCTTTTTGTTTTTTTGTATCTACCGGTGAATCCAGAAGAAAAGATCCAACAGAGAAAATTGTTTCGTAAATGGTCGAGAAGAAGAATAATGTATTCAATCCATTGACTCATCTATGCTGATACACAGCATGCACAGCTGTATCCAGAATTTCACATAGCCTGTTCGCAAACTATATTTAGTGAGGGCTCTCAAATGTTGCTAAGATCCTCCGAAAGGCTTGGCTAGATAAAATACCTTCGAGGCTTAGAGGCCTTTTTTTTAGATCACATTCGTCACGATTGCCACATACTTCAATTCGCGTTACAAGAATTTATATATAACCCCTGACGATCTTCTCCAAGTTGAGAGTCAAATAGCCAGAGACATGGAATTGGCCTTTCTGGAATCTGAATCAAGTGTTGCAAGTGCCATGACAAACGCTGCAATTCAGTCACTACAGAATTAAGCCAGTTTGTGGGATTACATAAAGAAGTTTCAGTAGTCAATGCAAGGCAAGCTTCGTCAGCAGTTGCATCTGTCACGGCTTTCCGGATTCTCAGTAGGGAGTCTTTAGCTCAAAGAAAAAACTGATCCACTCAAGTCATGGAAGTCTTGTAATATTGGTCTCAGAGATACCTATATAAATTTCCATAAAATTAATGTCAATGTCCCACCACCAATGCCCTTTCTAAGAGTGGATTCCAAGTCTGAGCATATAGTTCGTGGCAACAAACTCTACGTAAGGAGCAGCTCGGCCGAATAACAACCGAAACTCTAAAGCACGGAATTTTGATAACAATAGGTACATCGAGTGAATTGGATTTTACACCAACTCCAGATATATAATATTTATCTAGTATCATGTACCCATCACAAGTCATGGAAGTCTGAGAAAATTTGTAGTCTTTTGATAAAGGGCGATAAACTCCCCTAAAAACGACAAACGCCCATAAAGAGACAAAGAATCTCAATAAAAATCGCACCATTAGATTGGGCATATCAGAGAATCTCGCTGTAAGGGTTTCTAGCTTCCATCTGAAAAACTGTGAAATTGTGTAATTTTTTCCAGAAGAAAGATCATGTATGTGGGTTTTTTGTTGTTGTTTTTTTTTTGTCAAGGTGATCGTATATATAAAATCGGGAGAGGGCTTGCTCAAACGGAAATTGCAGTTGTAGTTCCCCATTTTGTGACCAAAATGATTAGGGGGAGGCTAGATCCCCCTACCACGCCCCTTTTTTCCCAGTCATCCGATCAAAATTTTGAGACAGCCATAAGGATCAGCATAGCTGTAAAGTCAAGCATTCATGCCTTTGGGGATAACATGGCCCTACAAATCCCACGGGAAAGGTTGTAAGTTATGAAATATGTGTAGTGTCTACATTTAGTGTTTGTTTTTGGGAAGCAAACAGACATTTTATGGGACGGTGAATTTTTCTACGGGGGGGGGAATTTTCTGCAGTGGGGATTTTTCAAGAGGAGATTTATCCATGGGGAGGGAAGTTTCCAGGATGAACTTTCAAAGGGAAATCATACACGGGGGAATTTACCAGAATTCTTATACTAAATTCTTTGTATTTGCCTTATTTTCTCTTTGCCAAATCAATTTTACATGTGGAGATATAAAGGGGAAATTGCCAAGGGAAAATTTTCATAGGAGTTAAAATTGTCTGGGGATTTTTGCATGGGGAAGGATGTTTTTACGGAAGAGATTCTCTATGGGGGAATTTTACGTGGAGAAACGTTCCATTGAGACACTGAGAGGAGAGAATTTCCAGGAAACATTTTCCATGGAGGGAAGACTTCCGGCATGATATGAAAAACAATTAAATAAATAAATAGTTTTTTTTCAACTAAAAGTAAGGAGCAACATCCGAAGTTAAAACGAACCGAAATTGTCTCGTGTATGAGGATAGGGCCGCTCTCTTCAATACCTCATTTTTTATGCTATTTGTAACTTTTCCCCCCAATTATTTAAGAACAACACCAGGAAAAAAAGAGCCATTTAATTAGAGTAAGGAGATTTTTAAAATACGGAAAGAAATTTTGGTGTGAAGAGCGAGGTATTAAGGAAAGGTTATCCCTCTCACGCACGGAACAATTTCTGTTCTTCTGAGTTTTAATGTAGCTCCGTACTTTCAGTGGAAAGAAAAAAAAATCATTTTAATTTCTGAAAGGCAGAATCAACTCTCGGGAATTTATTAACATGCGGCTGATTTTGAATAGCCAAAAATAACCAAAAATATAAAAATAGCCAAAAAAATAAAATAAATAAATAAATACAATTTTTGTTATTGAATTTTGGCAAAACTTAAAGTTAATCTGAGCAAAAAAAACTGATCAGAAATATCGAAATCGATTATAAAATATCAAAAGTAAAAATATCGATATATCATTTATTCGAATTATCACCCAACACTAGCAGTAGTAGGAACAGTAGCAGCATTAATAATGTATTATTATTAGTAGTAGTAGCAGCAGTATTAATAGCAGTAGTAGCAGGTACATTTTGCCTTTTGGTCAACTGAATATCCTACTTATGGTACCCGGGAAAGTTTCCTCTTGATAAGATAATGCGTTCTAAAATATTGATGATACGCCCGTATCAGCAATCTGTATGAATATAATATGCTTTGATTTAATTGAACGTTTCCCTCAAACGTTTCCTCAGATGTTTATTTCAATATCCTTAGCCTTATCAGTACCCGCTACAGAAGTAGTAGTATTAGTGATAGTAGTAGCGGCGTGCAAATATTGCCCTTTTTGTCAATTGATCATCCCCCTTACAATTTCCTATAATGTCCAAATTAATATACTCTGTCATTCCCGAGTAACACCCTTTTCACAACCCATATACACATATCATGTTTTGATTTAGTCCAACACTCCCAGAAACCTCCGGCGGAGGGGGTGAGGGGGGAGGTTGTGGTAGGGGGGGGGAGATCCACAAACGCATAATTACTGAACCTCTCAACAATGTTGAAAAAAATAGATGTCTCAAAACTTTGTTTGGATGTTTATTTTTAGGAAATGATGGGCGTGGGAGGGGAGGCGTTCATCTAGTTGCTCTCAAATCAATTTTGACTCTTAAAAAGAGCACTATAACTTCCGATTTCAAATCAAATGACCCCCATCTGAAGTTTATACAACAAACCCACTACATAAAAACCTTATATACCCCCAGGGCATAATTTACAGCCCTTGTCCCAGCGCTATGGGGGATTGTGTCAACCCTTAAGGCATTGTTATATGTTATCTAGATTATTTTGTTTGAAAATGGATGTCTCACAATTTCAGTTAGATGCGATTCATGAAACAAGTGTGGTTAGGAGGGGGGGGCTAGTTGACCTCCATCACTTTTCACTCTCAAATGAGAACTAGAACTTCCAGTTTTCTAACAAATGAGCCACCTCTAAAGTTTATACAACGATTCCTTCCGTAAAAAACCTTAAAATGCTCCCAGGGCATACTTTAAAAACCCTTGTCCCTGACTCTGTTGGTGTTGTAACGACGCTAAAAGCCTTAGTATATGATCTCTCGACTATTTTGAATAAATGACTGTCTCAAAGTTTCTATTGTCTGCATGTCGGAAAAACAAGACGGGGGGGGGGAGGTAGCTGCCCTCTGATCACTTTGACTCTTAAAAAGGGCACTAAAACTTCTGATTACCTATCCAATGAGACCCCTCTGAAGTATATACGACCACCCTTTCTATAAAAAACCTTATATGCCCGTTAGGGCATAACTTACAACCCTTGCACTGAGGGCTGTGGGGTGGTTCATCCTCAAAGAAGTAATGTCCGGTCCCTTTAACTATGCTGAACAAAAAATTGCTATCTTAAATTTTGATTGGATGTGTTGGGGGAAATGATGGGCGTTGAGGGGGGGGGGGTGCTTGTTGCTCTCAAATCTCTTTTGACTCTTAATGTTGTTTAGACTATTTTGAACAAAATGGCTATTTCACAATTCAATCAGATGCATTTGGTGAAAAGAGGGGTAGTCGGGGGGAGGGGGCTAGTTGCCCTCCTTCACTTTTGACACTTAAAAGGGAACTATAACTTCCAATTTTCAACCAAATGAGACTTCTCTAAAGTTTATACAACCATCCCTTCTATTAAAATCTTAAATTCCCCCAGGGCATAACTTAAAACCCTTTCCCCCCGGCTTTGGCGGTTTGTTTCAACCCCAATAGCCTTGTTATAGGATCTTTGAGCTAATTTAAATAAAATTGCAATCTCAAAACTTCAATTGGATGCACTTCGGGACATTAAGAGATGTGTGAGTTTGGGGGAGAGGGGGGGGGGGAGAGACGCCCTCCGTCCACTGTTACTCTTAAAAAGGGCACTGGAACTTCTGATTACCAATCCAATGAGCCACCTCCAAAAATTTATGCGACACCCTTTCTATAAAAACCTTATATGCCCCCAGGGCAAAACTTAAAACCCCATGCCCTTGGGACTCTGGGGGGGGGGGGGGTTTGTCGCCCTTAAAATAAAATTTTCAGAACTTTCAAATACGCTGAACAAAATGGCTATCTCCAAATTCAAATTGGATATGTTAGGAAAATTATGGACGTTGGGGGCTAGTTGCCTTCCAAACACTTTTGACTATCAAAAAGGGCACTAGCCCTTTCAATTTCAGATCGAATGACTACTTTTGAAGTTTCTAAGACAACTTCTTCTATAAGAAACGCCCTGGTCTAAAACAAAACAAAAAATAAATAATAATAATAAATGAATAATACATTGTGTCAACATCGTTCTTTACTCAACATTTTTCTTTACTTTTCACAGGCAGCGCTATTGCGCTACCTGTGATAAAAAGATATTAACAGATAGAAAGTCAATCTACAATAGCATCATTTGAATAATTTACCCAGGAAGAATAAAGACCCACAGAGCAAACAAATACCAGTCTAAAAATTTGAAAAAATTAGATATAACAAGAGGTTGGAATAAATTCAAGAGTGATAAATTTGATTGTTATGAAACTGATTTCACAAATTTAGAGTTTTATTCACAGATTTCTAGATCCAGTAGTTACTAGTTAATTTTTATGAATAGAAACAGATTTCTACTCACTTAAGACTAGAGTGGCAAATTAAATGAAACCTCGTCAACATTGTACAACTTTTAGCCTACATAAAAAAAGAGTGTACAATATTAAATCTCATAATCATTTTGTGTTTAACGCTAGTAACGCTTTTAATGCAGGTAAAAACTTTCAGTAACTGTGTTTGAAGCTATGTGTAACATTTTCTGCTTTATCTTAGCAAAAACAAAAATTCCGCGGAATTTTTTTTTTATTTCTCAATAAAAATTGATCAACGACAATATTCGGTTAATTATACCTTGGTCATCATGATCAACTTCCAGGGAGTCAAATTCTAGAAGTGACGTGGAAATCCTGGGTGAAACAGACTCAGGGAGATTTTGATGTTCTGGTGATAGAGAAGAATTTGAAATTTCGATCAGGGTTTCGGCAACACTTGTGAAGGACCTTCAACACCTACAATACCAAACAAAAAAAGCTATAAAAATACAATCCCGACAAATTACTCAGAAACAATGAGGCTCCCAAACCCAAGAAAGCAACAAAAACAGATAGGAAAATTTAAAACGGTGGCAAATCGAGAGCCTCAAACAAAAACTGAGGACTGATAATCTAAACATTATTTCAATGTATTTTGTTAATTACTTCCTTTTCTGTAACTTTTTGAAATAATTTAAAAAGCGTTCCTCTGTTGAGAAAAAGAAAAAAAAGAAAATTTGAATTTGCAATTAATCAAAACTAGTTCAAATGAACAAGAGGTAAATTATGTGTAGGGTAACTTATACGAGTGGGAACTGGTGCTAGTGTTGAAAACATTTAGTTTTTTTTACTTTTATGACTTTAATAAATCAAATAATATTAACATTTTGATTACTAAATACCAGTATTATGTACAGTGCAAATTATGTTCTGGCCTTGGGAAGGCATAGGGGTTTTTGAGCCCTACTCATGTAAATTTCTGCTCGTTTTGAGTTTGACTCGGTTATTTATTGTAATTTCTGCTCGTTTTGGGTTTCATTTATTTATCGATGTTGATTTGTGGTAGTTTCACGCTTGGTAGATTATTTTATTTTTGCTCATTTTTGGTTTAATGGAGTTATTTACTTTTCTTTGAAAAACTTATTTTGCGGAAAAAAGTTTTTTTAATTAATTTCGTTCGTTTTATATTGACATTGTCTTTTCAGGGAAAAAGAAAAATAATTCTTTAAATCTTTTCGTTTTTTTAAGACTTTATAGTTTGGTCTGCTATTTGTATGCGGGAAAAAAATTTTCAGGAATTTTTAACAACATACATCCTTTTTAAAAATCTGGACACAAACAGTAGTGTTTAATTTAGTTTCATACCTCCTATAGTTGACCTGAAATAGAAAACTTGATATCATTCGCAAATAATCTGTTTACTTCTTTGATAGCTTGTATACACTTATGCTATTTTGATTTAGTTAAATTTTAAGAGCAGAAGTAGCCCAAATGTTTGAACATAATACCCTCAATCGTTCTTGGGATACTGCTGAGATGCCTTATTGGGAATTAGCATTAACACAGTGCATTTTGATTTAATCTTAAGGCATCGTTTAGTTTATAAACATAATGAGCAAATAGGAGGGTGGGCATGGGATGGGAGGGGGACTAGTTGCACTCCAATCGCTTTCGACTATTAAAAAGGGCATTAGCCCTTCCTATTTTAAATCGAATGAGCCCTTTTTGAAGTTCCTAAGACAACTCCTTCAATACGAAGTGCCCTGGTCAAAACAAAAAAAAAATATAAAAATAATAATACATTGTAATCACATCGATCTTAACTATAAAATTTCAAGCCTTCCCATCACTGTCGACTATTAAAAGGGCACTAGCCCTTTCAATTTCCAATCGAATGAGCCCTTTTTGAGTTTCTACGACAACACTTTCTATTCACCTTATATTCCTCCAGGGCATAAATTACAACCCTTGCCCTGAGGGCTGTGTGTGGGGTTGTCATCCTCAAAGATCCAATTTCTAGAACTTTCAACTACGTTAAACGAAATGGCTATCTCAAAATTTTGATTGGATGTGTTTAGGGAGGTGGTGGGCATGAGAGGGGCGTTAGTTATTCTCCAATCACTTTCAACTATTAAAAAAAAAGGCACTAGCCCTTTCAATTTCCAATCAAATGAGCCCTTTGAAGTTTCTACGACAAGGCTTTCAATAAAAAACTTATATGCCCCAGGGCATAACTTACAACCCTTGCCAGAGGACTGGGGGGGGGGTTGTCATCCTCAAAAAACTAGTTTCCAGAACTTTCAACTACGTTGAAGAAAATTGCTATCCCAAAATTTTGGTTGAATTTGTTTGGGGAAATGGTGGGCGAGAGAGGGGGGTTAGTTGCCCTCCAATCACTTCCGAATATTAAAATGGACACTAACCCTGGACACTAACCTTTCAATTTCCAATTGAATGAGCTCTTTTTGAAGTTTATACGACAGCACTTTCTATAAAACCCTTATATACCCCAGGGCATAAATTACAACCCTTGACCTGAGGGCTGTGAGGGGGTTGTCATCCTCAAAGACATAATTTCCAGAACTTTCAACTACGTGGAAACAAAAATGGCTATCTCGAAATTTTGATTGAATGTTTTTGGGGAAATGGTGAGCGTGAGAGGGGGGTTACTTGCCATCCAATCACTTTCGACTATTAAAAGGGCACTAGCCGTTTCAATTTCCCTATCAAATTATTCCTTTTTGAAGTTTCTATGACAACGCTTTCTATAAAAAAAAACCTTATATGCCCCCAGGGCATAACTTACAACCCTTGCCCTGAGGGCTGTGGGGGGAGTATCATCGTTCAAAACATAATTTCCAGACTTTTAACTACGTCGAACAAAAGGGCTGTCTCAAAATTTCGATTGGATGTGTTTGGGGAAATGGTGGGTGTGGAGAGGGGTTGTTAGGTTATCCTTCAATCACTTTCGACAATTAAAAAGGGCACAAGCACTTCTAATTTCCAATCGAATAAGCCCTTTTTTGAAGTTTCTATAACATCACTATCTACAAAAAACCTTATATGCCCCCAGGGTATAACTTACAACCCTTGCCCCAAGGGCTTTGAGTGGGTTATCATCCTCAAAGACCTAATTTCTAAAACTTATAAACTACGTTTGAACAAAAGGGCTATCTAAAAATTTGATTGGATGTGTTTGGGGAAAAGGTGTGCGTGAGAGGGGGGCTAGTTGCCCTCAAATCACTTTCGACTATTTCCAATCGAATGAGCCCTTTTTCAAGTTTCTACGACAAAGCTTTCAATAAAAAACTTATAGACCCCAGGGCACAACTTACAACCCTTACCCTAAGGACTATGGGGGTGAGTGTCATCTTCAAAGACCTAATTTCCAGAGCTTTCAACTACGTTGAAACAAAATGGCTATCTCAAAATTTTGATTCAATGTGTTTGGATAAATGGTGGGCGTGGAAAGGGTGTTAGTTGCCTTCCAATCACCTTCGTCTATTAAAAAGGGCACTAGCCATTTCAATTTCCAATCATCTGAAATCCTTTTTGAAGTTTTTACGACAACGTTTTTTCAAATAAAAAAAACTTATATGCCCCGAGGACAAAACTTACAAACCTTGTCCTGAGGGCTGTGGGGGAGTGTCCTCCTCAAAAACATGATTTCTATCTGGAAATCAACTACACTGAACAAAATGGCTATTTAAAATTTTGATTGGATGTGTTTGGGGAAATGGTGGGCGTGGAAGGGGTGTTAGTTGCCTTCCAATCACTTTCAACTATTAAGTTTCTACGACAACTTCTTCGATACGAAGGGCCCTGGTCTAAGACCAAGAACCAAAAAAAAAAAAAAAAAAAAATAATAATACATTGTGGCAACATCGTTCTTTACTTAGGCAGCGCTATTGCACTGCCTATGAAGAGGGGCCCGAAACTTCCAAAATACAAGTTATTTGCGCTATAAAGTAAAAAGAATACAAATCAAGTTTAAAAAAAAAGAAAAAAATCGGATTAAATATATTTTTGACTTTAATTTAGTATTACTTATCAAAATGCTAATTTTTTGTCACAAGTTTTCACTTTAAGTTCAAATGATTTTTTAAATATTAAATACAGATGCATAAAATAAATTATAGAACTAAGGGATTAATGGTTATCTGTATATACATTATTAAGAGAATATATAAACACATTACACGAACTAGTTAGTAATTGCCGTTAGAGGTAGGCATAGAAGAACTTTCCGTTACTCACCAAATATTTAAATGATAGAGCAATTTTTTGGGCAAAGTACCACATATAGCATATCGTCAGATGAGTATCAAAAGGACGTATATCCATAATTGTAAATTTTCAGAAGAGGAAGGACAGGCATGGGGACTTGAAAATGATTGATTTAGAACTTTGGTTTGAATTATGTTCGCACTGGAATGGCATCAGCTCTTTCGTTTCTTTGTCTTCTTCCATTTTTGTCAATAAAAAGTACTAGAAAAATCCGGTTTTCAAATGCCCCAAAAGAATTATTTTTCAATAATAGGAGGGTTTATACCCCCTGTATCTCAACAGAATTTTATATCTAACACAAAACCTGACTTTTGTCTCTATTATTAAAACCCAATAGGACTTGTTATGCATCTCTAGTTTTATATTGCATAACAAATCGTTCTACAAACAAACAGAAAGCTTTTTAATTCACTGGCACAAAAATGGATCCTGAATTTTGTCCAAATCTAGCATTTTTAATAAATTAATGTTTTAAAGTCAAAATTTCTGATCCACAAATCTCACAATACTAGTCCATTTTCTGCTTGTTTTAAAAGCTTAATCTGTCATGCTAAATCAGAAAATAATAAACAGATTTATATCTTAATTCAGAAAGAAATATAGACACTTAGTTCAGAGCTTTATTTTTGGCCATCCAGATTTACGGAATTCACGAAACGCCTTTCAATTAACACTTTGAAAAATGTTGTTAAACTTCAAAACCGGTTTAGTAAATGCCTGTTTACCGGAATTAGATAAGAAAAAAGTTCCATAAAAAGATTAGTTTAAAACACTAAAATTTAGTCCATGTACCCTAGTTTTTTTTTTTTTATTAAATATTCATGATTCCACAAAACCAAATGTTTGAAAGATACCTTCATTGTCAAAACTGATGGGTTCCAATTCCTGGATGTCAGCTTCCAATTTATATGGTCCTGCAATGCTAGGAAAAGTATTCAAAGGAACAGCTTCAAGCTTAGGAGACAAACAAATGTTTGAAATATCAAAGAGCTCCTCACTCTCACTAGGTAAAGCGTCTTCAACTTCTAAAACGAAACATGAATAAAAGGGACATAAAAAAACACAAGAGGGAAGCTTTCTGAACAAATCTAACTGTTCTTCATTTTATAATTAATTTTAAAAACTGTCTTAATGAAATGTAAATGGCTAAATTAATCCAAAGATGAGCAGAAACAAAGTCAAATAATTTTTGAAGTATAGAACTACTGGCGGTCGGCGCTTACCCTCCTCCCCACCCCGGAAAATACCCCGTGCAAAATAAGGCTTTTCCAAATTTGAGAATTTTATTTGAGTTTTGTTCTTTTAATTTCCGTAGGGGGAAGGAATTTTGGTACTTGTGTATTATGCACCACTCACTCAAGTTTACGCTGTGTAAAACAGAAGAACAAACCGATTTTTTTTCGTTACTTTAGAATAAATCTGGGCTATAGATTTGCATATTAGGGGGGGGGGAGTATAGCGGGTCTGCATGCAAAATGTGTTAGGTGCTATTATTCTGCATATTAGATAAGTGTAATTTAAAGCCAAATATACGGCCATGAACACAGTAAAGTAACATAAATGGAAGGCAGAAATAGCATAAACTTTGATCAGCGATCATCATAAAACACTACATTAAACCTAATAATAGTACTTAATACTTGGAAATATGGTCATTGAAAATAATAAACACTTAATACTAGGAAAAAAAACACTTAACACTTGAAAAAACATTAAATGAAACATAACATTTACTTTATACTGGTATTTTTTTTATGTACTATTTAAGACACCTGTAAGCATCGACTCATTTTTTCCAAATATCCCTTCCCTTATGAGTAGAGAGCCCTGGCACCAGCTCAAGCAATGCACCAAATAATCTTCTTTAACTCTGAAAAGCGGGTAAGTATATCTGTCTTCATTGGGACATTTTTCTTTAGAATATCTTTTAAATCTTGCACTATTTGCCAGGCAAATAGCTCTGAGCTGCATCCAAAATGTCAAATATCGAGCTGGTCAATTCAGATTAAGGTAGAACTCCTGCCCATAAACCACATTAATATCTTTAAATAATGATTCTGATTTTTCTATCTCCTCATTCTATTTTTGGATTATTTGATTCTCTAGTACTATCTTAATCTCATTCTCCTATTTTGCATTTATATCCATTGGTCCTCTACCTTCATTCCAAACAAAAGAAAACCCTGTTTTGTCTAAAACGTGTTTTTTTTTGGTGGCCATGTTCTTTTTTCCCCTGCAAGAGTCAGTCTTCATAAGCTGCCTTAAGCAAACTGTCACTTAGTAACTGGATGACTCTCAACCAAATTTTAATCATTGAGACTAGTCTGTAATTTTTTAGTGGCCATATGCCTAGAAAGAATTATTTTCTGACTTCAAACTGTCCAAATACTTTACCCCTACCCCCTGTTATGTGCAAACATATAGCAAAAATTATATATTTCCCAAATATTATGTCACTTCTCTTTGTCTTATCTCACACTAGGCTGAGAAAACTAGCAGAGATACCGGTTCATTCTCGAGTTTTACACAGCGTAAACTTGAGTGAGGGGTGTATGATACACAGGTACAAAAATTCCTTCCCCCTATGGAAATTAAAAAAATGAAACTCAAATAAAATTCTCGAATTTGGATAGCAGTATTTTCCACGGGGGGGGGGGGGGGGGGGGAGGGGGGAGGGGGGGAAGGGGGGGGGTATTTACCAGAGGCACTTTCCGCGGGGGGTATTTACTGGAGGCATTTTCAGCGGGGGGATATTTTCCTCGGGAGGGCGTATGATGTACAGGTACAAAAATTCCTTCCCCCTATGGAAACTAAAAAAAATGAAACTCAAATAAAATTCTCAAATTTGGATAGCCGTATTTTCCACGGGGGGGGGAGGGGGGGGGGGTATTTACCAGATGCACTTTCCGCGGGGGGGGGGGGGGGGTATTTACTGGAGGTATTTTCAGCGGGGGGATATTTTTCCTCGGGGAGGGCGTATGATACACAGGTACAAAAATTACTTCCCCCTATGAAAATTAAAAAAATGAAACTCAAATAAAATTCTCAAATTTCGATAGCCGTATATTTCCACGGGGGGGGGGGGAGGAGGGGAGTATTTACCGGAGGCATTTTCCGTGGGGGGGGATATTTACCAAAGGCACTTTCCGCGGGGGGGGGGGGGGTATTTACCGGAGGAATTTTCCGCGGGGGGGATATTTTCCTCGGGGAGGGGGCGGGGGTATTACTTTCCACGGGGGAGTTACCACGAGGGGGTTGTGTTTTCCGGGGGGGGGGGGTGTAAACGCCTAGAACCAGAACTACCAACATAAATAAAATGAAATCCAAAAAGAACTGAAATTACAAGGATAACCAAGTCAAACTGAAAACGAGGAGAAACTACCACAAAGAGGAATAGGGCTAAGGACATGTGGGTCTTCTAGAGAAAAAATCCATGATTTTTTCAAATATACAACATTTTGAAACAAATGAGATACTTCCATTTGGAAATGTAGTGATTGAAAGGGTAACCAATTTGAAGTATTTGGAAATAATGGTTGATGAAAAAATTACACGGAAAGATCATGTGAGGGCACTACCATTAAAATTTCCTTAGGGACAGGTATTCTAAATAGACTAAAGCACTTTATTCCTCATAAAGCACTTAAAACTTTATATTATACCGTCGTTTCTTCATATTTAAAGCATGGATGCGCTCTTTTGTCTAATTTGTTTAGTTATAATATACGTTTTTACTAAAAAGTTTTTACTACTGATGATGGTCACTGTATATGTGACCAAAATATCTGGTATTTTTTGTGGATTTTCTATACAGTGTCTATTAAAAAGGATTTTATCCCTCTTTTGAACTTTTATTTTATCTTAGAACTTTAATGGAAAAGATGGGTAATTTTGTATGAGGGAATTGATTTTGAAAGGGGTTAGAAATTATCTTGGGCTAAACAGTTATGGCCAAAGACTTTTGTTTTTCTAGAAGGGCTGAGGCTGTCATTTCTTTTATATATTTTTTATAGTTTATAAATTCATTTTAATAAATTTAATAGATTTTTAAATTTATACAGACCACTAGCAACAAAAAAAAAAAATATGATCACTTCTGTTGCAATCTTGAATATAACTTGGTAACAAAGAGCAATTGAAGCCAGTGGTGGTTCTGACCTTTTTTGAGCACATATGAAATTTTTATTAGCCCCCCCCCCTGATTAGTCTCCCAAAATTTTAATGTCAAATTTTAACAGAATTTTATTTAACACCAAAATATTTTATTTATTAAAATTGAACTTTTCTTACTTACTTTATATACAAACAGATATAAAAAAAGGATTCAATTTACTTATAATTACTACCAACTGTACCCTCTACTTTATTTTGATGAAAATAAAATTTCAAAATTACAAGACAATTTTGAATGCTACATTATTTATTTAAAATTTTGTGCCACTGAAATTTTATTTTAACCCTCTAAAACCACCTCTGATTGAAGCAGAAGTCAATAGAAAATGAACAAATCACATTTCATATAAGAATATAATAAAAAAAAACATTTCACACAAATTGAAAAGAAGGCACAAATGCAAACTTTGAAAAGGTAAGAGCCGAATTCAAGGGATATTAAGCTTGAAAACTTTGCATTTAAATTATGAAATTTTAATAGAATTGCATTAAAATATTGCTGTTTAATTCTAACAAGGCATCCTTTAATGGATTTTAGCAAGATTCTTTATCTTTGATTTGCAGCTACTATATACTTATATTGTTTTTTATCTATGGTTAAGCAAGTTAAAAAATAGCTAAATAAACAATTTATAAAAAAGTATAAAAGAAAAATGACAAGTAAAGGAAGCTTTTCCTTCAGATAAATATTATGGCTGCCACATAACAACCTTCACTTTTGGTTGCAATGTTTATTTTTTTTTTATCATGCCTGCATTCAAGAAGGAAAAAATTCTCCTCAAACAGACAAAATTACAGTTAATATATTAACCTTTTATGTGTTTTCTATAGCAAAACACATTAATCTACCTTAGCTCTTAAGGGTTTGATACAAGGGTATATACAGTTACATAATTTTTGTGATTTTTTTTCCCTGAACAGTACTCAATAAGCAAGATAGAAAGAAAAGAAAAAATGATTTACTAGAGCAAATAAAGCTTTATTATTATTCTGTTACTGCAAATTTAATTGAAAAACTACCATTCTTAACAGCACAAACTTCAGAAAGGGAAACATCTTCAGCCATTGGAACTTGAGGCAAGTCCATAACAGAGCCCCAAATTGAGCAAATACCACTTATCCAATGTTTACTACTGGCAATAACACTTGGATACACTAGGCTACTCCCTTTTTACATTGGGTGAGTAGAAGCACTAAGTCCCTAAAAATACACAAGCTACAGTGACTCCTTCAAATAACCACAAAGCTGATTGTGTCTTGATTCAGTTCAAAGCATAAGTTAAACTTCTTCAGTAGTCAATAGCTTTTGAAATATGATTAGTTTTGATTTTTTTTTTTTTTAATAAAGAGCATGCTATAACCTTAAAAGCTGTCTCCATATCTAACTGAAAAACGAAGTTTCAATTTAGATTTTAACTCAATCCAAATTTCAAAGAAAAAAAGCAGTATTTACCTTTTTACTTTGAAAAATTTAGTACATGGTTAAGGAGATATTCTTATTTGAAGACTAAACTAGAGCACAGTTGCATATTTTGCAGCTAGTTCAGCAGCTTCCTCAATGAAGATGCTTAAGAAGGGATGTTTTCCCATCTTTCTTTTCTAGGATAAGAGGCAATGAAAGCTCAAAAACAGCATATCTTTTGCTTAATTTCAAAATATTTCCACAATATAATTGCAGAAGAATATAGGCTTTTATTAACTTAGGGCTTTTTATAGCTCAACTACTCATATTTTTGTTTTACATGTGGATTAAATTTTTAGAGGGAGACAATTTCAGAAGGGTAGGGATTTTACATATGGTGAGTAGGGGGATTTTTGGGGGGAGAATTGTCTTACCTATAGTTGTAAATAATATACAACTAGTTGCATATTTTTTTGTCTACCATCTTGCTATTTATCATGTACTTCTTGTTTAAAACAGTTGGCTGAATTGTTTTCAGAGGACTTGTGAAAACCACTTGGTATAAGTCTAAACCACTCAATTTTGATAGAAATGTTGAAATCAGATGTCACTGTAGGGTCCACTCAAAGCTTTAATCAAGATTTGCAAGTAAAATGATTATGATATTTGAAAAGAACATAAAAAAGGGCAATGAGCTGTGTCTTCTCCTGTTCTCCATGTAAGAGAGGTGGAACCTTCCCTAATTTTAAACCAGTTTTTGCTTGGACAGTAGATAAAAAAATACTTACAATTTGGGCTATATATTTTTCAACTAGGGGACATGGTGAAAAAGAAGAAAAGCCATCTCCATCAATAACATAAAGAAACAATTTAGAATGTTTGGTAGCAGACTAGAGTTACAGCTCTTCTGAATGAAACATCATAATAAAACATACATGACTATTTTACTCCCTATTTTATATTCTTTTTCAATATAAAATTCATCACTCTGACAAAAAAAAACCATGCATCTCTCTCCCCCCCCCCCAATAGTTTTATACATAGACCTAGTAATATATTTACTTGTTATTGAATGTTATCATAAGCAATTGGTTTTATGTTGAAAAGGTGTTTGTGTAGGCTAATGATTTGAAGCAACCAGTTTTGTCTGAAACTGTTTTCAATATTGGTGTAAATGCATGACCATTCCTCCTCATAAGAAGACAATGTTAAAAATAATTTTTACTTCATATTAAGCAAAATAATCCTAGATAACATATTTTCCAGCAGGAGAACCTTTATCTTCACTTTTTTCCTAGTTTTGCAATAAAAACTTTGAAAAAAGTCATGCTTTTGATAAGCATTTTGTTGGTTTTCAAACTTGTGCTGAAAGATATGTCATCCTACAAATTTATTTATAGAAAGCAGAATAATTTCTGCACAAAGTTTCAAGAAGTTTTTTGGTACTCATCTAGAATCCAGTAAAAACACAGGAAAGACTGCATGTAGAATTTCAAAGATGCCATATGAAAAACAGGTTTCTGGTGGCTAGTGAGGTGTTGCTCACTCTGTGACAAAGATTTAAACTTTAGTTTTTTTGGGGTTGAAGGGGCAAAAAGATACTTAAGTTAGGTTATGTATTAATATGTGCTATGCCTTACCCCCCACCCTACCCTAATGTGCAAATATTTAGCCTAAATTTGTTTCTAAACTATTATATTTTCATCCTATTTTGTTTTATTTCATTAGCGTCAACAAAACTTCACTTATCACATGTTTACTTCATTCTAGACAAGTACCAGTTTTTTTTTTAGTAACAATCTGCCATAGCATGTATATTTCCATACTTCTGCCATTGTGTTTTCAATAGCAACACATATAAATTATTTTTTAAGATGACATGGCATTTAGCAGATTTTTCAAAATTGTACAAAACATTACTGTAAAAAATTATGAATTTCTTTAAAAAACTGGAAAAATAAGGAAAGTTATGAAGATAAAGGTTCTCCTGCTGGAAAATATGTTAACTAGGATTATTTTGCACATATGAGTAAAAATTGTTTTTTAATACATCTACTTATGAGGTAGAATGGTCATAAATTTACACCTAAATATTTACCCAAATTTTATTTTAAAAGATGGATTATACCAATAGAAGGGAACATAATAATTGGAATACTGTAATAGGAAATTCTAAAGTAATATTTTGTCATTGTTTGGTTAGTTTCTTTTTACACCCAAGGGCTACATGAGACAATTAGGCTAGAAGGGGTTGATGATGACCAACAGAAAATGCAAACTGAACTATAAACATCAGCATAAAACTAGCAATCTAAAAATATGTCTCTTATTGTCCAGAATCTCCTGAAAAAGTTCAATTCTATTCCTCTATTGGTAGTAGGCCAAGTCTATGTTCACCTTGTCCCAAAATATGTCAGTTATGGAATCTTAAATACATTGACCTGAAAAATACAAGCCCATGTATGTTAATTAGGGTGTCTAATTAATATAAATTTTTACCTAATTTATTTTAAAAGATGGATGATGCCAATAGAGGGGTTCTCCCTTCTATTGGTATCCCTTCTGTGTGGTTTTGAATTGAAAATCAAGTATTTTGCAACAGGCATCAAGACATGGCTAATTGTAGAAAAAGCCAAGACAGACAGTCTGAGTAATTGAGAGGCAAATGTTTAAATGGCAGGAGTAAGTACAACTCTCTTACTGGACAAATACAAATTTTTGGGTCACTTGCCAGAGACACTGGTGGGTGCCTCCAAAAAACTGTTCCAAATTCCTCTCTTGCCTTAGAACTTATTCAAAGATGCCTAAAGCCATGAATGGGTAGACCATTTCCCTAGCAGTAACCAAGCACTACACACATACAACAAATATTTTTTCATTTTCACATGGGTTCCCAATCTAGCCTATGTCCATTGCTTAGCATTCAAGCCTTTTGGAAAGGCATGTCTGCCTAGATTCTCAGGACAGGCTGACCATAAATTTTAAATTGACATAGGACAGAGGCAAACAAGGCATACCCACCAATGGTCTTGGGAAGGTTGACCAGGAATTTAGAATTGACATAGGACCATTAATTTGCTTAGAATGTCAGGCAAACAAGCGTTTAAAGCCTAATAGTGAGGGGCCCCAAATACCTAAAGTGTCAGCCAGGCAAGTGACCCAATTTATAAACTTAGACATTTGTACTGACAAAAACTTAATTCTATATTAGTTGGATCAACAAGTTGCTGGGAATTGCAAGGGAAATAGGAATCTAAAACCTGAAAGGGCCTGTCTGCCTAGACTGTTAGACAAGTGAACCCATTTATAAGTTAAGACAGTTGTACTAAACAAAAAATGAATTAAATATTGGCTGACTGTCTGTGTTTATGTCTTGGGTTTGACTGTCTAGAATTGTCACAAGCTCAGAAAGTTTCACAAAAAAATAAAGCCCAGATAGTAAGCCAGAAAATGTCCAAATTGTGTGTATTAAGTAATTAAAATTTTGCAACTGGAAACCCAGATGATAATCCACAGACCTTATATGAGGGGTAACTATATTTGAAAATAGTGAAAAATGAAATTTGCTCAGAATGCTGGACTGAGCTGAGGCAATGAATAGATACTATTTGAAAATTGATTGGAGACATTAGGCACCTCTCCCCACCTATCCTGAAGAGAGAAGCTTGAATGCTAAGCAGTGGACATGGGCTAGATTGGGACCCCATGTGAAAATGAAAAAAAATATTGTTGGTATGTGTGAAGCCCATGGGCTTGTATTATATATACAAGTCAGTAAATTTCTAGGTGGCCTTATAATTTAGCTAGGATGAAAGTGAAAACATCATTTGATGTCTTTTTTATGCTCTTTCATAATTCAATAATTGCTTCTTTTGCAAATTGCATCTTGAGCCCTTAAATGGGCCCTGAAGACATTTTATATGAATTATGAAAGAGCATAAAAAAACATCAAATGAAGTTTCCACTTTCATCCTAGCTAAATTATAAGTCCCACACACAAATTTACCATAAACTTTACCCCCCCCCCTAATGTGCAAATATATACCCTGAATTGTCAACTAGAAAGTTTTGAATTGCCAAATTCAGAGCTTTTTTTTGTTAATGGCATTTGAAAACTTGAAACAATAGGAAAACAGTTTGAATTGAAAATCAAGTATTTTGCAGGTTAGGTTATAACTTCTTTGTATGGTTACCAAACTGAAATACCTTTGGAGCCCCTTTAAGAGCTCAAGATGCAATTGGCAAAAGAAGCCAATTATTGGATTATGAAAGAGCATGAAAAAAAAGACATCAAATGACATTTTCACTTTTGTCCAAGCTTATCCTATAGGGCAAACTAGAAATTTACCTACAAAGCTTTAAATTACCCAACCAGTAGCCCTATGATAAACCAAGGAGCCAAGCTCAACATAAGAAAACATGTTAAGAAAACAATTCTTACTCCATAATGTGCAGAATAATCATAGCTTAAAACATTTTTTTTTCGGGGGGGGGGGGGGGGGGGGGGGGGGGAATTCATCCTTGTTTTAGCAGTTTTTCTAAGAAATTCATGAATTTTTTAGAACCTACATATTTACAGAGTATATACCCCCCCCCCCCTCTACACAGAATGGTGAATATATACCAAATCATATTATTGAGTTAGGACTAAAGTGAATACACCATTCGATGCCTTTTTTATGCTGATTACAAATATAATAAGCATTTCTATTGGAAATGAATTTCAGCCCCCCCCCCCCTATATATGCCAATTCAGGGTTAGGTTAGGTATAGCCTATATATGGGGGGGGGCTGAAATTTATTTCTGATAGAAATGCTTATTATATTCATAATCAGCATAAAAAAAGGCATCAAATGGTGTATTCACTTTATTTGAAACTGAATAATATGATTTGGTATATATTGACCCTCAATGTAGGCTATACCAAATCATATTATTTAAGTTAGGACTAAAGTGAATACACCATTCAATGCCTTTTTTTATGCTGATTACAAATATAATAAGCATTTCTATTGGAAATGAATTTCAGCCCCCCCCCCCTATATATGCCAATTCAGGGTTAGGTTAGGTATAGCCCTATATAGGGGGGGGGGGGGCTGAAATTCATTTCCAATAGAAATGCTTATTATATTCGTAATCAGCATAAAAAAGGCATCAAATGGTGTATTCACTTTATTTGAAACTGAATAATATGATTTGGTATATATTGACCCACAGAATTGCATCCTGAATCTAAACATAACATTCATTTACATCACAAATGAACTTTACCCCTAGGCCTATATTAGCCATGGGTTATGGTGGATGTCCCTAATGGGCCACACCTAGATAAATTAGGGGAGAGGGCATAACTGTGAAGGTTAGGAACGAACAGCTTTAAAGTATCAAACAGAGAATTCAATTGTAGACCAGCCACTCTAGCCTAAATTATTCAGTGCTTCTTTCTAAGAAGTAGCCTAGGCCTATGTATGGTCTTTATGAATGACTAACAAAACTTACTTTTAATGCCTACACCTAAAAATAAACCCAAATGTCTGAATTCCAGTTAGAAATAAAAGAATCAAAGCTAGTCAGTCTTCTCTCTAAAAATGGCTGCTTTGTTTAAATGGCTAGCTAGGCACACATAGCTGATTTCGGGAACCGATTTCAGCAATTTCAAGGTGTATTCCAGGTCGAGTGATTCTAACTAAAGATGGTAAGAGGCGGGGCTTAGTGACGGTTTTTCGGTGATTAATCATCATTAATTACGTTCTAGACAAGGAATGTACTAGGGCTTTAGAGCTTTAGGCATGTAATTAATCGTATTTAATGATTAGCGTAAATTAATTGTAATTAATGATGATTAATCACCGAAAAAAACGTCACTAAGCCCGCCTCTTAGCATCAGTAATTATAATCACTCGACGTGGAAAATGCCCTTGCTGAAATCGTTCCCGAAAATCAGCTACGTGTGCCTAGCCCTTAACAAAAAAAGGCTGTTTTGCAAATGGGGCCATCTATATTTGGTGGATTATAGTTACATAGTTTTCGCTTCACATTGACATAATTTTCAGGCTACGTTTAATAAAAGCCGCCAACATTTTTCTGACTTTTATTAAATCGCTAAGATGTTCCATATTTTGACAAGATAGGATTTAAAGAAAATCAGAGGACCTGAATTTTACTTCTTACAAGTATTTCTTTGTTATGCTCTGATCAGTGGTTTAAGGACTCTGATGAGATTGTCGTCAGATTTCTCTAATATTCTGCTTACAGTTAACTATAAGATCTAAGCACTTTGATAAAGCGAAAATCGACAATATGTGCAGAAATTGTAGAATCTTAGATTTGCAATCTTTGCACTTGGTTGGGTAGAATAACGGGACTGTAATTATCTCCAATATTTGCAATGGAAAAATAAATGAATTCTTCATGGATTTTGGAGTTCACAGTGCAATGATGTTTGAAAATTACCTCACCCTGTCCTCTTGCCATATTTGAATCTCCTGGTCCTGCAAACCTTTCTTTTCTCTCTCCATTATCACACCATACCTGTGCTTTCGTTCCAGAGATCATACAGGCCACATTTTTTTCTTTACTCTCTTTATTGCAATTAGCTATTCTTCGATCTTATTCAGGGCTTTAAATTAATATGTTGCTTTGGCAATACATCAATCTGACATCTTCAAGAGCTTTTCCGAAGGTCTGGCCTAAGATTTGAGTCACGCTTCCCTTTTAAAAAACATATCTCTGTATTTTAATACACTAACCCTTTGCTGTCAAATTACGACCCCAAATTTATGAACTCTTCTTTAAGTCCCAGACGAATATCCTCGGACTCAACCCTTCTCGCTAAATATTTTTAGTACTTCTTTTCTAAATACATGCTTGTCCTATCAACAAGAGGCTATCACTTGTTTATTCATTCTGCCAATAACACAATATCATCCTCAAAATATTGCTTGGATTTTACCAGCACTGAATTTTTTCAAATTCAGAAACTTAAGTGCTTCTTTTCTCAATACACGCTTGTCCTATCAACAAAATGCTATCTCTTGTTCATTGATTATGCTACTAAAACCATATCATCCTCAAACATTAGCACAATATATATCCATTTTTTATGGATGGGGGTTCAACCATAATCAAGGAGCAGTCTAATATAGAGGATTCTAAAACAGCAAAAAATAGAAAACATGAAAAGTTTGATTCAACCATGTTGGGGGAAACATGAATGTATTTATTCAACGGAAAAACCAACAAAAATTTCACAAGATTTAACAACATAACACATCAACACTTGTTCTTGCAATTTACCAACTTTTTTTTTATACTTTTTCCACTGTTAGTACAAATTTATGAACTTCATTCAGCTATGTTTTGTAACGAATTAATTTGTCTAGTTCTTATTCATGACTACTTTAGCAGAAACATCTTAATAAAAAAAACATTGCAAAACATTAGCAAAATATATCTCCGTTCTTTGACTCTCCTCTACTCCTCAGCTTATTGCTACTAGGGTTCATATGATGGAGCCCGTTTTTAGGTTGCTGGAAACCGTTTTTTAACCTGGGGGGGGGGTCAACCATAATGAAGCAGCAGTCGAACATAGAGGATTCTAAAACAACAAAAAATAGAAAACATGAAAAGTTTGGTTCAACCATGTTGGGGGAAACATTAAATGTATTTATTCAACGCAAAAATTAACAACAAATTCACAAGATTTAATAACATAACACATCAACACTGTTCTTGCAAGCTACCAACTTTTTTTTATACGTTTTCCACTGCTAGTACACATTTATGAACTTCATTCAGCTGATAATAAGCAATCTCTTAAAGAGATTGTTTAAATCATTTTTTAAGATCATTAGTCATTTTTCAAGCGTAAATAATTTTTTAGGAATATGTCTACCCTTCATTGAACAAAATAAATAAAAACTTCCTTCCACTCAAAGTACGGAGCAACATTAAAAATTAAAACGAACAAAAATAGTACCATATACGAAGGGGGGGCTGCCCTCAATTCAATCCATTGCTCTTCACTTTGAAGTTTTCAGTCCTTTAAAAAAATCTTCTAATTCTAATCGAACGGCCCAACCTTTATATTTCACGAGACGGTCTTAAGCAACTGGAAAAAACGTCAAACTTTAGGATAAAAAGTGAAGTATTGAAGAGGGAGGACCCCGTCTCACATACAGAATAAACTCTGTTCTTTTAAGTTTTAGTACTGCTCCTACTTTTCAGTTGGAAAAATCTGTCTTTTGTTTGTTTAATTTTGATCATTTCTTCAAATAATGCCCGGAAATCCGCTTCCCTCCTCTGTGAAACATAAAATTTTCTACAGAGAAAAATTCTGAGTCTGTTTATCTTTGAATCAATTTTATGGAAGTATTTAAGGACTTGTGATAGTCTCAAACTGATGAAAGACTCAAACAGTCTATCAGTTTGGTGAGCCATTTGAAAGTGATTGAATATCAAAAAGATGATTCAAAGATAAAATGAAATTTTCTTAGAACCCAACAATAACTCGGAGAACAGAAGATTGAGTGGCTATTAAATATGCAAGCGAAGCAAGGCTAATACAAGCAAATATCCGCTTGCATTAATTTGTTATTCTACAAACACTAAGACTTATTTCAGACGAAAGAAATTCAACAGAAGATGGCTCTGATGCTTTTTGTAACAATGGCTGTCCAGTTCTTGCTTACTCTAGAAATAAAGAGCAGTATCTTTGGTCCGACATATAATGCATCCAAGCAATTCAAATACTTCACTTGTACCACACTGCGAATATTGATATATACATATAGTTTTTTTTTCCAAAATACTATTTTATTCAAACAAGTTGAAAGGTCCAACCACAGCCAACGAGGCAAGGACTGTGAGTTATGCAGTTCACCCATTGTTTACACATAGTATTTTTTTTATCGGGATGGGGGTAATTTTAACCTTTGGTGCCCAAAAAAGTCAATGGCAGTCAAGTAAGCCTTTCAGGGAATATTGAACTAAATCAAAGCGAACGATGTTCATGCAGATTGTCAAAAGGGCTTAACTGAGAAGTGGATTAAGGTATTAAATTTTAGCTTTCAGGGAAAGATGAGGGGGGTTATCAATTGACTCAAATGCAATATGTACACGCTACTACTACAACTACTATTTCTATTGGGACTTCTACTAAGGCTAAGTATATTAAGATGAAAATTTTAGGTAATATCAAAAGGAAGTTAGACTCAATCAAAACACACAGTTTGCAGAGAGTTTGTCAAAAGGATGTATCAACAATATATTAGGAACAGATTAGAACAATAAGTCAAAATTTCCAGGGCATGATGAGGATTTTCAACAAAACTATTTAGACTTTCAGGAATGAATATCAACACATATATTAATGGTTAATCCATATTCCGATATATTTCAGTAATCTTGGTTATGATGGTGATTTTTTTTATAACGCGAGAAATAAAAACACCTACCTCAAAATAAGGATTGTTTTCAAGAAAGCAAAAATTATATTCTGGTCTCTAGAAGGAATGAGCAAGGAGGAGGGGGGCTCCCATATTCATGCAGCATGGGCACTTATTTTAGATCAACTAATTGGTTTTACATTTTTTTTTTTTTGTAAATTTGTTCCCCTGGCTGTATTTTTCAAAACAATACTATTTTAAAAAAGGAAAAAATATTATAGGCAAATTTTCGAGAGCCCCCCTCTAAAATAATAATATGGCTCGAAATATGTACTAATTTCACAATTAATTGACTATTAACGATTTATGTCGGTAGGACTATCATTTTTTTTCTTAGTTTTCAAACCATTTGAAGATAAAGCTTTTTGACGTTTTTGAACATAATTAATTTACAAACTAATACTTTTCATTTCTTTTTTTTTGTGCGCTAAGGTAAGAACCGTGTCCCACAGGACAATGTTTTCCTTGTTAAAGGTTGGATACTTCAAAATCCGGATAATCATGCGTTTTTGAACAATGAAGAATTCTTTTTGAGTCGAAATTACCCATTTAAATAGATATTTTTACCAGGTAGTAGAAATTAGAAGGCAAAATAGGCACTAGGAAAGTAGAAAATAGGCACTGGTTCTACTTCTGTAATTTTACAAATGCAAGAATTCATGGAGATCAAGCCTTACTTGTCAAAGAATAAGAAAAAAAACCAAAGAATTTTCACTGAACTAAAGTAAAGCGTTAGTTCAGGTCTGAGAATTAGCTTGTGTGGGACAGCTTTAATTCTTCAACGTCTATCTCAATTTCTGTCAATAAATATCACTATTCCATCCAAATTTTTGATTGTTAACTATTAACTATCCCACTTCTATCTAGAATGGGTTTTTTAGGTGATATTCCAGAGCCGACTTATCTGAAAATGTTCTCTTGCATAAATTACATTTGAATGGTTTCTCACCTGTATGAAGTCTTCGATGGATATTCAAATAGCTTAACGAAGAAAAGCATTTCTTACCTATCTCACATTCAAATGTCTTCTCACCCGAATGCACAATTTGATGCCTGTTCAAATTGTTAGGTCTAGAAAAACATTTATTACAAATGTCACACTTAAATGGCCTCATACCTGTACGCACAATTTGATGCTCCTTCAAATGGCTTGAATGAAAAAAGACTTTCTTACATATTTCACATTCAAATGGCTTTTTACTTGTATGCACTATTTGGTGCCTATTCAAATGGCTTGATCTAGAAAAGCATTTCTTACACAGATGACATTTAAACGGCCTCTCACCTGTATGCACAATTTGATGCATTTTCAAATGGCATGGTGAAAAAAGCGCTTCTTACTTGTATCACACTTAAATGGACCCTCACCTGTATGCAAAATTTGATGCTCCTTCAAAGAGCTTGATGTAGAAAAGCATTTCTTACATAGATTACAATCATATAATTTTTTTTCTTTGTGTATACTTTTATGTGTTACAAATTTTCTGTGGTTTTTACTTGGCAAGTATGTTTTCTGATCTTCTAAACCCTTTTCATCAGATTCCGATTTTAATGAATTTGAGTAGCCGCTTCAGACCGATTCTGTGAAACGACTAGCAATTCATTTTCCTGCAGGTCTAGTTCAGATATTTTGGCAAAAAGTGACCTTGTAAACTAGATGTTGTCTCATATCACCAATAGATTCTCTTAAACAAATGGCATTTTCATTGTCCCTCCCATTTGGTGTTCCATGAAATGAACAGCAAAATTGCTGTAATCACGAATACTGTAGGGCAGACATCACACTCTATTGGTGACAGCTCTTCACAACCAGTGTCAATGTGAATATCTAGAATTAAAAAGGGATTTCTCTGTTTTTCCACAGGTGCCGCGACGCCAGATTCCAAATGTTAATTCTTCAATAGACTTCTCTGTCAGTTTTTTCACCATAACAATCGGTTCGGGCCTAAGTCTATTGACTAACTCGCATCATCAGACCTGATCGCAGTAGAATGGATCATCCCAGTTGAAAAAAAATTAAATTAAATTTTTTTACTGAACTTAATAAAATAAGAAAACCGAAGAAACTGGCATTATAACAATTAGGGCCGGCCGATATTATCAGACCGATATGGGGGTCAGTGTCATTATAATATATCGAAAAATAAATGTCCTTAGGGACAGAGTGACCAGCTCAGTCTGACTGTGGTGGAGATAGCAGCAGAGGTGAGTTAAATGAAGTCAAAGTGTAGTTGTTAATACACACCTGAAGCAATATTCAAAATGTATGGTGGGTTAAAAAAACGTATAACTTCTACCAAAACAACTAAAAGGAATACAATAAACCCTATATTTCTGTTTAATGAATGTTCACTGTGTGGGTAAAAGATCCAAGATTTAATCGATTAAAACCATGACATCTTGTCAGGGGCACAGCTAAGGCGGAGGGGTTCCAAGGTGTCGGTGCCACGTGTCAACATCTTGAAAACTTTACCTATTTACACTGTCTTCGCATTTGTTGGCAAAACTGGACGATTCTGTCGACACATTCTTTAAATCACTCCTCCAAACTTAAAACCCTAACAGCAGAAAATAAAACCTTATTTCTTTAGAAAAAATAAAACTAAATTACAAAAATAATCTAAAAATAAGCACTAAATTAAACTTAAAGAAAGCAAAAAAATGCGGAACTAAAAATAATAATCTATTGACCCATGAAAAATAATAATAAGAAAAATAAAACTACGTTTTTAATTGCAGATTACTTGTTTTAGTTTTGCACAAACATTTAGAGTAATTTATTACAAATCCTCAGTGTATAGACAAGTACCCAAAGATTTTTTTTTTTAATGATCTAACTCTATTACTCTGCCCAACTCAATTTACTAAGCCCGACACTTTTTTGTATTTGTGGGAAATTTTAGAATTTTCTTCTTCCTATAGCCCATAATTGGGTCACTGGAAGCCCTGTTTTCACTAAATTGGCTGAAAAAGGTTTTCCCAGCCTAGTTACGGCTATATTTCTAATACAGGCAAGGCCATGTTCAGAAGCGGGGGGTTCGGGGGTTTGAACCCTCCCTCCCCCCCGAATGTTTGTCCGACTCGTAAAAACGTAGCAAAATGAATATAAGCTAATTTTTGATTCGTTTTTTTTTTTTTTTTACCCCCCCCCCCCCAGAAAAAATCTTTTTGTACTCATTCAGTTGAAAACTCATTTAGTTTTATTTATAGACCGAATAATTTTCTGGTCTATCTTTCTCTATGGTGTACCTAAACTTGTAACTATATATATATTTTTGCATGATTAAAGAAAAAATCTAATATTAAACTGAACGATCAAATGTTGACTCTGTGGGTACGCCCCAAGCATAAGTGGGGGAGAAGAGGGGGGAGGGGGGAGTTACAAGAAAGACTTACAAATGTGATACATAGAAAGGTTTCAATAAATAATTTTCTCGTCTAGCTCTCTCCATGCTGTAGGTCCATCTATCTCCATTTCATTCAAGAATAGTTTTGCAAGATTCAAATAAAAAGCTAATATAAAAGTGAACGATCGAATGTACACTCTGGGGGTATGCCCAAGCATAAGCGGGCAGAGGGGTTGATGGAGTCAGATTCTATTAGATTACTACTACTACTAATAACTCTCCGCAGCAGCAAGCCGCCTGAGGCCGAAACAGCTACGCACGCTCCTCCATCCCAATCTGTTCAAAGCCCCTCTTTTTACACCCTCCCAGGAAGTTCCCATTTCCTATAAATCCTTCTGTACAGTTTTGCATTACGGTTTTACTTTAAAAATACAATTTTGAAAGTTTTTACCATAGGTATGCAGTAACTCTGAAAATTAATGCTCAGTGATTTGATTTAACCCCCCCCCCCCAAATACTTTGCAAAAGCTCTGCGTTCATTTGGGATAAAATCAACCAAAGAGAACACAAAAACTGACATAGGAGCTTATAGCCTCTGATGAGGTAAAAAATTGGAGAAATAACATGAACCACATTTGTATTTATTCTTTATTTCATTTTTTCCCCTTTCATCTTTCATTTAAATTTGGGATTCATTGATGTAATGTTTTGATTATCACTCTTGAGTTTGTCTGAGGCTCTTGTTTTACCACTCTTAAATTTCGCTATCTGTTTTTGTTGCTTTCTTTTGTTGGGAGCTTCTTTGTTTCTGAGTAATTTGTTAAGATTGTATTTTTATAGCATTTGAAGTTTTTTATTTTTGTTTGTTGTTGTAGGTGTTGAAGATCCTTCAATAAGTGCTGCTGAAACCCTAATGGAGACTTCAAATTCTTCTCATTCACCAAAACATCAAAATTTCCCTGAGGCTGTTTCACCCAACCTTTCATCGTCACTTCTAGAATTCGACCCCTTGGAAGTGGATAGTGACGACGAAGGTATAATTAAACGAACAATGTTTTTAATAACAAAGGAAAAATTTTATCGCAAGGAATAATAATAGACTGATTTTCTCTCGGTTAATTTTTATTTTTAGAAGCTGAAGCTAATTTTTACACTGATATTTTGTGATTTTTTTCAGCTAAACGCTAAGTTTCTCCCAAACATGATTCAACTCAAACAAGATTAAAGATAAACAAGTATAGAATTCAAAATAAAATGACATAAATTATTGTGGCTTGTCTGGCACTTTTTTTCAAATGGTGACTTTCTTTTTCTTCAAAACTCTTTAAAATATGAGAAAGCCCCTCTTGTAGTTTATTATCAGTTTATCAATAATAAATGATAGTCTTAATAATATTAGTCAAGTGCTTCGTTGTTTAACTAACTCGCCGTTACCAAAATATTCAGCTGTCTCGTGAAGATCATTTATCTGTGAATGCTCATTCAAAAATATTTTTTTTTTTTTTTAATTCAATGGACTTAAAATGTTTTATTAAACAACCTATTTCTTGGAATTTTAAAAAAAGACCCTGAAATCCCTTAAATATAATATCGAGTCGAAATCAAAAGTATCTCATAAAAACTGTATATATTTTACAGAACAATGGCTTGAAATAATAGATAATTGTTTTACGATTTTGAAAAGAGCCTAAAACCCCTCTTACATGAGGTGACCTCAAGTTGAGGTAAGAAATGTAATATTTATTTTGAATGGATAGCAGGGATTTGTCCCTTTATCGCAACAATACATGCAAGCTACAGGAAAATAGGAGGCGAATGGCTTAGACCTCAATCTTTGCTTTGGGTCTTAAAAACATTTTCAGATACAGCTGGCCTAGTAGGGATGTTTAATAAGGGACGGGGGGCTATTAAAGCTGGCTGTCTTAACAAAAACAGTTTTAGATTTTCTTTAATCAGTTTTGAAGCTGCGTTGTCTATTAGGAGTAGTAATATCCAAGATTGATATCAGTTTATCCACGATTGTACCCAAGAGCATCCAAGATTGATAAACAGTTAAAAAAAAACTGATTAAATTCTTTAATCAGTTTTTGAAGCTGCGTTGTCTATTAGGAATAGTGATATACAGTATTGATATCCAAGATTGATATCGGTTTATCCAAGATTGTATCCAAGAGTATCCAAGTTTATCCAAGAGCATCCAAGATTGATAAACAGTTTAAAAACTGATTAAATTCTTTAATCAGTTTTTGAAGCTGCATTGTCTATTAGGAATAGTGATATCCAAGATTGATATCCAAGTGATATCGAAGATTGTCAGTCAAGTTGGGGGGGGGGTATAAACTGGTTTCCAATTTATCTTTTAATTTTATTTCTGAATAGAAATTGTTGAAGCCATTTTGTTTGGTGTTTTTTAAGACTATTTTAGCGACAGCTATTGGTTGAAAATTTAGACTGGTTTAAGTGAATACAAAGACAACACAAAAAAGAAGAAAGACAATTTTGACAAATTTCAATATTGAAATAGTTTATAAAGCATTCTTCTGTTAAGAAAAAGAAAACATAAAATTTGAATATGCACTTAATCAGACCTTTGTTCAAATAAACAAGAGCTATTAAACATTGTTTGATCCAAGTTTATCCGACTTTAGTCAGTGATAGCAAAGCGTAGTTGCCTCTTTTCACAAGGTTAGCAACATGGTAGCTGAACGAACAGTTAGTATTGAAAGTCACACCAAGAATAATTGCAGTTGAAGTAGCAGAGAACCAGGGTTCAGGACAAGCTACGTCCCTTTTAAGCGTATTAGAGCGCATCACTTTTGTTTTATTGTCGTTAATTTGAAGTCTATTATTCCTGCACTGATCAGTGTGAAACTGTCTTTTAATTCACCTTGGAACTGGAGTATTGCTTGAGGTTTATCTACGAGACATTTTAGCAAGGAAGACAGATCATCGACGTATTTAAAGCGTTCATCAAAGTCAAAGAGAACGTAGTTGATCAGTCAAGAAGAGTAAGGCAGTCAGTTTCGTCTATTGAGGAGCACCATACGGTATTTCAGCCCATTCAGAGTTGATATCTCCGGCAAAAAGCGCAAAATACACACTGGTTACGGCTTCTGAGGAAATCGACTATCAACACCAGAGTCTGTTTTCTAGCCCCCATTTGTTTCAGGTTTTGTACAGCAGTGATATGGAAGATTAAATCGAAAGCTTTACGGTAATCAGCGAGCAGGAGGTCTATTAAGGAGTTTCCCCTGTCTTGCCATTCAGGTGATAGAGACACACAAGGTAATGGGTAGGGCTGATTCTTTTCAAACACCCATACTGAAAGGGTCTAGAAAAGGGTTAATTTGCGTCAAGATTTCACGATATATAAATTACTCAACGACCTTGCGAGATTCGGAGTCATTGAAATTGAACAGATTTGTTCACATGATTTCGGGTACTTCATTTTAGGTATAACCCGGACGTATGCTCTATTTCATGCTTGAGGAAAGATTTGATCTCTGAAGAACTCATTTATTACTGACGCCAAAGGTTTAGCCAGGAATGGTGTATATTCAATTAGAAGTTTGACTGACCTTTCTCGGGATGCGGAGCACAGTTCTTGTTTAACTTCAGCAGTTCCCTACAAATTGCATATTCAGGTATCTCAGCAAACTGGTAGTAAGAAAGGTCAGCTGTGAGACTTTAGACATCTGTGAGTGACATTTTAGGGGGTTATTGTTTGAATAATTTACCCAGACAGAATGAAACCCACAGAACACACAAATATCAGTCTACAAATTTGGAAAATTAGATATAACAAGATGCAGGAACAAATTCAAGAGTGATAAATTTGATTGTTACGAACCGGGTTTCAGAAATTTGGAGTTTTATTCACAGATTTTCATATTAAGTAGTTAGTAGTTAATGTTTATGATTAGAAACAGATTCATACTCACTCAAAACTAGAGTGACAAATTAATTGGCACTTTGTCAACATTGTACAACTTTTAACCTACATGAAAACGGGTGTACAACATTAAATCTCACAATCGTTTTGTGTTTAACGCTAGTAACACTTTTAATGCAAGTAAAAACTTTAAGTTACGCTATTTAAAGCTATATGCACTGTTTTATGCTTTATCTTAACAAAAAAAAATCCTTGGAACAAATGCTTTTTTTATCATTAAGAATTAATTCAATAACGATATTCGTTTAATTATACCTTGGCCATCTTTATCAACTTCCTGGGAATCAAATTCTAGAAGTGACGTGCAAATCCTAGGTAAAACAGCCTCAGGGAGATTTTGATGTTCTGCTGATAGAGGAGAATTTAAAGTTTCCATTAGGGGTTCAGCAGCACTTGTTTAAGGACCTGCAACACCTGCAATAACAAACAAAAATAACAAGGAAACGAAACCCTGAAAAGCTATGAAAATACAGTCTCGACAAATTACTCAACAAATTAAACAATGAGCCTCCAAAACCAAGAAAGCAACAAAAACAGAAAGCAAAATTTAAAACGGTGGTAAGACGAAACCGTCAAACAAAACTGAAGAGTGATAATCTAAACATTATTTCAATAAATTTCGTTAATTACCTCCATTTTCCCAAATTTTTGGTATAATTTAAAAAGCATTCCTCTTTTAAGAAAAAGAAAACGGGAAAATTTGAAATTACAATTAATCAAACTTTAGTTCAAATGAACAAGAGCTATTAGACATCGTTTGTTCCAAGAGTTTTTGTTTCCTAATGTTTTGAGCTAGACATCAGCGAATAAATTACGAAAAAAAAACTAAACATTGACGGTATGTCTTTTGTGGGATATGCCCAAAGCGCAGGGGTAACTTATACAAGTGGGAACTGGCACTAGTGTGGACAAAAAAAAAACTATCAACACCATCTAGTGTCTTGTGGCATAAAAATCAAGTTGGAACAAAAATCAAGTTGAAACAAAAGAAAAAAACATCCGAATAAATATATTTGTGACTTTAATTTAGTATTACCTATCAAAATGCTACTTTTTTGTCAATGGTTTTCAATTTTATTTCAAACAATTTTCAATATTGAGAAACTGATCCATAAATTAATTTAGAGAACTAAAAGATTAAGGGTTATCTTAGGATTAAGGGAATCTGTAAAACACATTACACGAAATAGTTGGTAATTGCCGTTAGAGGTAGTCATAGTAGAGCTTTCCGTTACTCACCAAATACTTGAACGCAAGAGCAATTGTTTTTGGGAAAGTACCACACACAGCATATCGTCAGTCGGGTTTCAAAATGACGTATCTCCATATCACACTGGAGTGGCCTCGACTCTTTCGTTTTTTGTCTACTTTCAATTTTTGTCAATAAAAAGTACTAGAAAAATCCGGTTTTCAAATGCACCAAAAGAAGTATTTTTCTAATTCTAGGAGGATTTATACCCCTGAACTTCAATAGAATTTCATATCAAACACAAAAAACTGACTTTCGGTTCTGTTATTAAAGCCAAGTAGGACTTGTTACACATCTCTAGTTTGATATTGCAAAACAAATTGTTCTACATACAAACGAAAAGCTTTTTAATTCACTGGCACAAAATGAATCCTGTAATTTGTCCGAGTAGAGCATTTTTAATAAATTAATGTTCTTAAATAAGATTTCTGAAATTCCATTTTCTGCTTGTTTTAAAAGCTTAATATGTCGTGTTAAATCAGGAAAACAATAAACAGATTTATATCTTAATTCAGAAAGAAATATAAACACTATATTTTATACTTTATGGAAATATAAACACTTTAGTTCTGAACTTTATGCCAAAGTTCAGTAACAAAAATTGTAATTAAAAACGTATTTTTCACATTTTTTCCAAATATTGAATAATATTAAAACAAGCTTCGATGACAGAAATGCTTACCAGAAAAATCTAGATTTGAAAATTAACTGGCTCAGCCTCCAGACAAATAAAAATAAATTACTGGCTATTTTCAGCAAAAAGTAAGGATCAACAATAAAACTTAAACAACAGAAATTTATCCGTATATGAAAGGTGCTGTTCTCTTCTCAACACCTTGCTCTTTACACTAAAGTTTGACTCTTTGTCACAACTCTACTTTTTAAACTAATAAAAACTTTAGCGTAAAGAGCGAGGCGCTGAGGAGGGACAGCCCCTTTCATGTACGGAATAATTTCTATTCGTTTTAAGTTTTAATGTCGCTCCTTACTTTCAGTTAAAAAAACTTGTTTTTTTTTTATCTAATTTCTGAACGTTTTTCAACTAATGCAGGCTCAAATTTGGCTCATAGTACATAAAACATCAAAACAAAATTTGCATATTAATTTTGGAAGATTTTTTCCGTATATGAAGGATTGCCCCCTCTTCATTACCTTGTTCTTTACACTAAAGCAGTTAGCACTTTTAAAAAAGCTTCATATTCTAATTCAGTAAACGCAATTGAAAGATTGGTACAAACAGTCAAACTTTAGCGTAAAGAGTAAGGTGTTAAGGAGGGGGAAACATTTCATATATTGAGGGGGCAACCTTCCCCCTCATGGAAAAGTTTTTCACTGAAATTACATAAGTCAAACTCCCCCCGTCAAATTCTCTCCGGACAGTTCCATCCTCGCTGAGAATCCCCCTCCCAGTAAAATTGCTTACAGACGAATCAGTCTGAAAATTCTCCTTAGCGTTTCTTTCATTTGAATAAGACTTTAATTTCTAATCAGTTTCTAGATCACTCTAGAAATGCCCTCTTTCGTGTAAATTATTTCCCAGAAATAAAAAAATGGGAAAAATAGCCTCCGGATAATTCCACTAGAACATCTCCAAATGAAAAATTAGCAGAAACCGTAATGCTTCCGGGCCAGAACTGATATTTTTAATAATTTAGTATTTGTTATCAAAATATTTGTAATATTCAATGCTACTACTACTACTAACAAACTAATCGCAGCACCAAGCCAAACAGCCAAAACAGCTACAAAAACAGCTACGCGCACTCCTCTTCCGTCCCAATCTATTCAAACCCTCCCTATTTACACCCTTCCAGGAAGTTTCGATTTCATTTAAATCTTTCTTTATGACATCCTCCCACCCCAACCGCGGATGACCTGCTTTCCGTTTAGCCCTAAGAGGTTGGTTGAAAAGGACAATCTTTGGCAATCTATCATCCTTCATCCAAAGAACATGTTCCAGCCAACTCATCCTTTCTCTCACTATAGCCCTAGAAAACGGGATTGGACAACACTTTTCGTACAGCTTACTGTTAAATACGGGTTTACAGCGTATTTAACAGCCTAGTGTTAAATACGAAATACGAGCAGTCAGTCGTGTACCCAGAACAATCCGTAAATAATTTTTCTGGAAAATATCTAGGAAATCTTGATCCGATTTTCAGTGCCTCTTTATAACCCCTATGCCTTCTCAAGACCAGAACACAATTTGCGCTTAACTAAAAAAAAAAGTGGATTGTCAGTTAAACTGACATATATTGACATTTCTTTGTTAAGGCTTTGATAAATTTTTCATTAATGTAAGTAAGAAAGGTGAAAACATTTCAAACCTATTTTGTTTTCAGTAAAGGGCAAATTGTGTTCTGGTCTTGAGAAGGCATAAGGGCTATCAGCCCTACTCATGTTAATTTTTGCTCGTTTGAGTTTTACTCGGCATTTCTATTGTAATTTCTGTTCGTTTTGAGTTTTATTCATTTACTGATAGTGATTTGTGGTAGTTTTTACGTTTGGAAGATTATTTGACTTTATTTTTGCTCATTCTTGGCTTAAAGGAGCTCTTTACTTTCCTTTGAAAAACTTGTTTTGTGGAAATAGTTTTTTAAATTAATTTCTGTTCGTTTTTATTGACATAGTCTTCTTCATTGAAAAAATTACTGTATATTGTATTGTATATATATAATATTGTATATGGAAAAAAACATTGATCAATTTTTCGTTACCCAACGTCAATTTTTCATCTTCCCTTATTCCTAGCCTTAATGACTTAGTCTTCTTAACATTTATTTTCAAACCTATTCTAACACCTTGAACTCGCAAAACCTCTGAAAGTTCATTCATTTTGCTCATATTTTCATCTAGGATGCTTAAATCATCAGCATAATCTAAGTCCAGGAGATTTTTTCTCTCTATTTGATTGCATGGCCTCCCATTTTCTTTCCTCTGCTTCTTAAGACAAAATCCATCAAAATGATACACATAAAGGGGGATACCATACAAGCATAAAACCTTTACTAAAGCTTTAAAAACTTTATTGTTTTAAATAATAGTTTTGAAAAAAAAACCTTTCATATACGGAAAATTTTTTTTCGTTTTAAGTTTTAACGTCACTCCTTACTTTCAGTTAAAAAAAACTTGTTTTTTATTTAATTTCTCAACGTTTTGAATTAATGCAGGTTTTGATTTTGGCTCACCGCACATGAATAATTAAAATGAAATTTGCATATTAACTTTACTGTTTTTTACCAAATGACTTTCTCGAAACCTTGATCACACGATTTTGAGAAAAAAGGGGCGTAGGAGGAGGTCTAGTTACCTTAAATTTTTTGGTTACTCAAAAAGGGCACTAAAACTTTATTTTTATTTACGAACGTTTTTATTAGTAATAAATTTACCTAAGTTACAAATTAACTCACGTAACGAACTTTTATATTCGTATATTTTTGTTCCGTATATTAGGGGGTTCACCCCCTAGTCAATACCTCGCTGTTTACGCTAAAGATCAAATTTTGTTCTAATTCTTTCAGAATGACCCCTTACTCACAAATAAAGGCTGCTAATTAGAATAAATAGCTGTGATGAATGTGCTAAGAAAAACTTTAGCGTAAAGAACGAGGTATTGACTAGGGGGCAAACCAAATCATCATACACGTAATAATTTCTGTTCGTTTAAAGTTTTGATGTTGCTCCTTACTTTCAGTTGAAAAACCTGTTTTTTTTTATCTAATTTCTGATCGTTTTTTTTGAAATAATGCTAAGAAATCTGAAGCCCCCTTCATAGCAATGTCTCTTCCCCCATGGAAAGATCCTCCCGCGTAACACCCGACCCACCCATCCCCCCACTACCAGAAAAAATCCCTCCTGAAAATTTCTGTATCATAGGCAGCGCGCTAGCGCTGCCTAAGTAAAGAACGATGTGGGCACAATGTGTTGTTTTTTGGTTCTTTATATCCGGGCACTTCGTAACGAAGGAGTTGTCGTAGAAACTTCGAAAAGGGCTCATTCAATTGGAAATTGGGTCCCTTTTAGTGCCCTTTTTAATAGTCGAAAGTGATTGAAGAGCAACTAGCACCCCCCACGCCCATCATTCCCCCAAACACATTCAATCAAAATTTGAGATATCCATTTTGTTCAGCGTAGTTGATTTCCAGATATAAAATATGTTTTTGAGGAGGACACTCCCCCACAACACTCAGGGCAAGGTTTTTAAGTTATGCCCTGGGGGCATATAAGTTTTTTATAGAAGGCGTTGTCGTAGAAACTTCAAAATAGGCTCATTCGATTGGAAATTCAAAGGGCTAGTAACCTTTTTAATAGTCGAAAGTGATTGGAGGGCAACTAGCCCCCCCCCACGCCCCATCATTCCCCCAAATACACCCAATCAAAATTTTGAGATAGCCATTTTGTTCGGCGTAGTTGATTTCCAGATAGAAAATATGTTTTTGAGGAGGACACTCCTCCACAATCCTTAGGGCAAGAGTTTTAAGTTATGCCCTGGGGGCAAATAAGGTTTTTATAGAAGGTGTTGTCGTAAAAACTTCAAAACAGACTCATTCGATTGGAAATTCAAAGGGCTAGTACCCTTTTTAATAGTCGAAAGTGATTGGAGGGCATCTTGCCCCCCCACGCCCATCATTTCCCCAAATACATCCAATCAAAATTTTGAGATAGCCATTTTGTTTAGCGTAGTTTGTTTCCACATAGAAAATATGTTTTTGAGGAGGAAACTCCCCCACAACCCTCAGGGCAAGGGTTTTAAGTTATGCCCTGGGGGCATATAAGGTTTTTATAGAAGGCGTTGTCGTAGAAACTTCAAAACAGCTCATTCGATTGGAAATTCAAAGGGCTAGTATCCTTTTTAATAGTCGAAAGTGATTGGAGGGCAACTAGCCCCCCCCCACGCCCATCATTCCCCCAAACACATTCAATCAAATTTTGCGATAGCCATTTTGTTCAGCGTAGTTGATTTCCAGATAGAAAATATGTTTTTGAGGAGACACTCCCCCAAACATCCCTCAGGGCAAGGGTTTTAAGCTATGCCCTGGGGGCATGTAAGTTTTTATAGAAGGCGTTGTCGTAGAAACTTCAAAAAAGGCTCATTCGAGGGGAAATTCAAAGGGCTAGTGCCCTTTTAATGGTCGAAAGTGATTGGAGGGCAACTAGCCCCCCCCCACGCCCATCATTCCCCCAAACACATCCAATCAAAATTTTGAGATAGCCATTTTGTTCAGCGTAGTTGATTTCCAGATAGAAAATATGGTTTTGAGGAGGACACTCCCCAAAACCCTCAGGGCAAGGGTTTTTAAGTTATGCCCTGGGGGCATATAAGGTTTTTATAGAAGACGTTGTCGTAGAAACTTCAAAACAGGCTCATTCGATTGGAAATTCAAAGGGCTAGTACCCTTTTTAATAGTCGAAAGTGATTGGAGGGCAACTAGCCCCCCCCCCCCCCACGCCCATCATTCTCCCAAACATATCCAATCAAAATTTTGAGATAGCCATTTTGTTCAGCGTAGTTAATTTACAGATAGAAAAATATGTTTTTGAGGAGGACACTCCCCCACAACCCTCATGGCAAGGGTTTTAAGTTATGCCCTGGGGGCATATAAAGTTTTTCTAGAAGGTGTTGTCGTAGAAACTTCAAAACAGACTCATTCAATTGGAAATTCAAAGGGCTAGTGCCCTTTTAATAGTCGAAAGTGATTGGAGGGCAACTAGCCCCCCCCCCCAAGCCCATCCTTCCCCCAAACACATCCAATCAAAATTTTGAGATAGCCATTTTGTTTCAGCGTAGTTGATTTCCAGATAGAAAATATATTTTTGAAGAGGACACTCCCCACAACCCTCAGGGCAAGGGTTTTAAGTTATGCCCTAGGGGCATATACGGTTTTTATAGAAGGCGTTGTTGTAGAAACTTCAAAACAGGCTCATTCGATGGAAATTCAAAGGGCAAGTACCTTTTTAATAGTCAAAAGTTATTGGAGGGCAACTAGCCCCCCCCCCCCTACGCCCATCATTCCCCCAAACACATCCAATCAAAATTTTGAGATAGCCATTTTGTTCAGCGTGGTTGTTTTCCAGATAGAAAATATGTTTTTGAGGAGGAAACTCCCTCACAACCCTCAGGGCAAAGGTTTTAAGTTAGGGCCTGGGGGCATATAAGGTTTTTTACAGAAGGCGTTGTCGTAGAAACTTCAAAACAGGCTCATTCGATTGGAAATTCAAAGGGCTAGTACCCTTTTTAATAGTCGAAAGTGATTGGAGGGCAACTAGCCCCCCCCCCCACGCCCATCATTCCGCCAAACACATCCAATCAAATTTGAGATAGCCATTTTGTTCAGCGTACTTGATTTTGGGATAGCCATCAAAATTTCAAAATTTTTGGATTCAGCTTAGTTGATTTCCAGATAGAAAATATGTTTTTGAGGAGGACACTATCCCACAACCCTCAGGGCAAGGGTTTTTAAGTTATGCCCTGGGGCATATAAGGTTTTATATAGAATACAATGTCGTAGAAACTTGAAAAACAGGCTCATTCGATTGGAAATTCAAAGGTCTAGTACCCTTTTAATAGTCAAAAGGGATTGGAGGGCAACTAGCCCCCTCCCCCACGCCCATCATTCTCCAAAAACACATCCAATCAAAATTTTGAGATAGCCATTTTGTTCAGCGTAGTTAATTTCCAGATAGAAAATAGGTTTTTGAGGAGGATTCTCCCCCACAATCCTCAGGGAAAGGGTTTTAATTTATGCCCTGGGTGCATATAAGGTTTTTCTAGAAGGCGTTGTCGTAGAAACTTCAAAACAGGCTCATTAGATTGGAAATTCAAAGGGCTAATACCCTTTAATAGTCGAAAGTGATTGGAGGGCAATTAGCCCCCCCCCCCCCAAAGCCCATCATTCCCCCAAACACATCCAATCAAAATTTTTAGATAGCCATTTTGTTCAGCATAGTTGTTTTCCAGATAGAAAATATGTTTTTAGGAGGATACTCCCTCACAACCCTCAGGGCAAGGGTTTTAAAGTTATGGCCTGGGGGCATATAAGGTTTTTACAGAAGGCGTTGTTGTAGAAACTTCAAAACAGGCTCATTCGATCAGAAAATTCAAAGGGCTAGTACTCTTTTTAATAGTCGAAAGTGATTGGAGGGCAACTAGTCCCCCCCCACGCCCATCATTCCCCCAAACACATCCAATCAAAATTTTGAGATAGCCATTTTGTTCAACGTAGTTTTAAGTTCTGGAAATTAGGTCTTTGAGGATGACAACCTCAGGACAAGGGTTGTAATTTATGCCTTGGTGGGCATATAAAGTTTTTATAGAACGCGTTGTCGTAGAAACTTCAAAAGGGCTCATTTGATTAGAAATTGAAATGGCTTGGGCCCTTTTTAATAGTCGAAAGTAATTGTAAGCAGCTAACACCCCTTCAACGCCCAGCATTTCCCCAAACACATCCAATCAAAATTTTGACATAGCCATTTTGTTCCGCGCAGTTAAAGTTCAGGATATTATACCTTTGAGCTGGACACTCCCCCCACAGTCTTCAGAGCAAGGGTTATAAGTTATGCCCTGGGGGCATGTAAGTTTTTATTGAAATCTTTGTTGTAGAAACTGGAAAAAGGGCTCACTCGATTGGAAATTCAAAGGTCTAATGCCCTTTTTTAATAGTCGAAAGTGATTTGAGGGCAACTATCCCCCTCTCTCCCGTCCACCTTTTCCCCAAACACATCCAATAAAAATTTTTAGATAGCCATTTTATTCAGTGTTTTGGATTTCCAGATAGAAATTATGTTTTGAGGAGGACACTCCCCACAGCCCTCAGGGCAAGTTGGTTAAGTAAGTAAGTTATTCCCTGGGGGCATATAAGGCTTTTACTGAACGCGTCGTCGTAGAAACTTCAAAAATGACTCATTCGATTGGAAATTGAAATGGCTAGTGCCCTTTATAATAGTCGAAAGTGATTGGAAGGCAACAAACACCCCTTCCACGCCCACCATTTCCCCAAACATATCCGATCAACATTTTTTGATGCCCATTTTGTTCCACGAAGTTTAAACTTCGTGGAACAGGGAAATTATACCTTTGTTTGGGACACTCTCCCCATAGTCTTCAGGGCAAGGGTTATAAGTTATGCCCTGGGGACATATAAGGTTTTTCTTGAAATGGGCAACTAACCCCCTCTAATGCCCACCATTTCCCCAAACACATCCAATCAAAATTTTGAGATATCCATTTTGTTCAACGTAGTCGAAGTTCTGGAAATTAGGTCTTTTAGGATAAAAACCCATCAGAGCTTTCAGTGCAGGGTTGTATTTTGTGCCCTGGGGGCATATAAGGTTTATATAGAAAGTTGTTGTAGAAATTTCAAAAAGGGCTTATTTGATTGGATATTGAAATTGCCCTTTTCAATAGTCGAAAGTGAGTGGAGAGTAATCAACCCCTTCTCACGCCCTCCATTTCCCCAGACACATTCAACCAAAGCTTAGAGATAACCATTTTGTTCAACGTAGTTGAAAGTTCTGGAAATTATGTATTTAAGGATGACAAACCCCCGAGAGTCCCCAGGGCATAGGTTGTAAGTTATGCCAAGGGGACATATAAGGTTTTTAATGATAGATTTGTCGTAAAAACTTCAAAAGGGGCTCATTCAATTGGAAATTGAGAGGAATAGTGCCCTTTTTAATAGTTGAAAGTGATTAGACGGTAACTAACCCCTCTATCACGCCCACCATTCCCCCAAACACATCCAATCAAAATTTTCAGATAGGCATTTTGTTCAACGTAGTAGAAAGTTCTGGAAATTAGGTTTGTGAGGATGACAACTCCCCCACCCAGCCCTCAGGGCGAAGTTTGTAACTTATCCCCTGGGGGCATATAAGGTTTTTATTGAAAGCGTTGTCGTAGAAACTTTGAAATAGTTGAAAGTGATTGGAGAAAGACTAACGCCGCTCTCACGCCCACCATTTTCCCAGACACATCCAATCAAAATTTTGAGATAGCCATTTTGTGTAACGTAGTTCAAAGTTCTGGAAATTAGGTCTTAGAGGATGACAACCACCCTCACAGCCCTTAGGGTATGAGTTGTAATTTATGCCCTGGGGCCATATAAGGTGTTTATAGGAAGTGTTGTCGTAGAAACTCGAAAAAGGCTCATTCGATTGGAAATCGAAAGGCCTAGTGCCCTTTTTAATAGTCAAAAGTAATTGGAAGGCTTGACATTTTTTATAGTAAAGATCGATGTGGATATAATGTATTATTTTTTTGTTGTTGTTGTTGTTTAAACCAGGGCACTTTGTATCAAAGGAATTGTCGTAGGAACTTCGAAAAGGACTCATTCGATTGAAAATAGAAAAGGCTGATGCCCTTTTTAATAGTCGAAAGTGATTGGACGGAAACTAATCCCCCTCCCACGCCCACCCTCTCATTTGACTTTATGTTTAAAAACTAAATGTTGCCATAAGATTAAATCAAAATGCCCTGTGTTAATGCTAAATTCCCAATAAAGCATCTCAGCAGTATCCCAAGGACGACTGAGGGTATTATGTTCAAACTGTTGGGGCTGCTTCTGCTCTTAAAATTTAACCAAATCAAAATAGCGTAAGTGTATCCAAGCTATCAAAGGAAGCAAAGATCGATGTGGATATAATGTATTATTTTTTTTGTTGTTGTTGTTTTTAAACCAGGGCACTTTGTATCAAAGGAATTGTCGTAGGAACTTCGAAAAGGACTCATTCGATTGAAAATAGAAAAGGCTGATGCCCTTTTTAATAGTCGAAAGTGATTGGACGGAAACTAATCCCCCTCCCACGCCCACCCTCTCATTTGACTTTATGTTTAAAAACTAATGTTGCCATAAGATTAAATCAAAATGCCCTGTGTTAATGCTAATTCCCAATAAAGCATCTCAGCAGTATCCCAAGAACGACTGAGGGTATTATGTTCAAACTTTTGAGGCTGCTTCTGCTCTTAAAATTTAACCAAATCAAAATAGCGTAAGTGTATCCAAGCTATCAAAGAAAGCAAACAGATTTTTTTGCGAATGGTATCAAGTTTTCTATTTCAGGTCAACTAGAGGAGGTATGAAACTAAATTAAACACTACTATTTGTGTCCAGATTTTTAAGAGGGTGTATGTTGTTAAAAATTGCTGAAAATTTTTCTCCAGCATACAAATAGCAGGCCAAACTATAAATTCTTAAAAAAAACGAAAAGATTTAAAGTATTATTTTCTTTTTCTCTGAAAATACTATGTCAATATAAAACGAACAGAAAATTAATAAAAAAAACTTTTCCCACAAAATAAGGTTTTCAAAGAAAAGTAAAGAACTCCATTAAACAAAAAATGAGCAAAAATAAAATCAAATAATCTACCAAGCGTGAAACTACCACAAATCAGCATCGATAAATAAATGAAACCCAAAACGAGCAGAAATTACAATAAATAACCGAGTCAAACTCAAACGAGCAGAAATTAACATAAGTTGGGCTCAAAAACCCCTATGCATTCACAAGGCCAGAACATAATTTGCACTTTACTGACAAAACTACAAATGAATGTGCATTGTCAGTTTAATATACATTTACTGATATTTAGTAATCAAAATCTTAATATTATTTGATTTATTAAAGTTATAAAAGTAAAAACATTTATATTTTTTTCAGTAAAGTGCAAATTATGTTCTGGCCTTGGGATGGCATAGGGGTTTTGAGCCCAACTTATGTTAATTTCTGCTCGTTTTGAGTTTGACTCGGTTATTTATTGTAATTTCTGCTCGTTTTGGGTTTCATTTATTTATCGATGCGATTTGTGGTAGTTTCACGCTTGGTAGATTATTTGGTTGTAGTTTTGCTAATTTTTTGGTTTAATGGAATCCTTTACTTTTCTTTGAAAAACTTATTTTGTGGAAAAAGTTTTTAATTAATACTTCACAATAGCCAATACTATATGTAAACATTGGGCAAAGTTCATAACTTTCAGGCCTCCCCCCGGGGACTGTGGGGGATTAAAGTCATCGTCAAAGACATAGTTATTAAATTTTTCGACCATTTTGAACAAAATGGGTATCTCAAAATTTTGATCGGGTGACTTTGGGAAAAAAATGAGCGTGGTAGGGGGCCTAGATGCCCTCCATTTTTTTGTCACTTAATAATGGCACTAGAACTTTCAATTTCCATTTGAATGAGCCCTCCCGCGATATTTTAGGACCACTAGGTCGATGCAATCACCCCTGGAAAAAAAAAAACAAATAAACACGCATCCGTGGTCTTTCTTCTAGCAAAAAAAAAAAAAAAACAACAGAATTCCACATTTTTGCTGATAGGAGCTTGAAACCTCTACAGTAGAGTTCTCTGATACGCTCAATTTGATGGTGTAATTTTCATTAAGGTTCTATGACTTTTAGGGGGTGTTCTCCACTTGTTTTGAAAATAAGGCAAATTTTCTCAGACGCGTAATTTTTGATGGGTAAGACTAAACTTGAAATTAGCATAAAAATCTGATTCTTTTATGTATCTATTGCTACCAAAATTCGGTTTTTTAGAGTTTCGGTTACTGTTGAGCCGGGTCGCTCCTTACTTACAGTTCGTTACCACAAACAGTTTGAAAATGAACGAATAGTATTCATATTATTAATACCATACCAGCCTAAACAAGACTTATTAGCTTCTTTATTCATCATGAGCCCTACTCCCTGTCTATGTACCCCATCCTTCCTGCCTGAGTAAACAAATTCTATATCATCTAATGTCACGCTTCTTACCCCTTGGATATGAGTTTCTGGAACTCTTAACAAGTCCAGTTCAAATCGTTTGAATTCGTCAGTCAAAATATCGATACGATAGTTATTTTTTAACGTCGAAACCATTCTGAAAGTTCGAATTTTCATGTTCTTTAAATTACTGAAATCATTTTGGCCTCAGGAAAAGCAATGGCTCCGGATAGCAATGCAGGACGGGGACCAATATATCTTCTCAAGTCTGAACTGAAACGCTGAAGCTGGCTTAAAGCCGGACAGCAAAAAGTCCCAGGGACCTCTAGTATGAAGGACGGCTTTGCATAATCCTGGGCCTATTTTTTGTCACAACATGGTTTTCAGCACTTAGCGATGCTCTTCTATCGAAAAGAGTAGAAATCCTGAAGACAGTCTCAAGCCTATTAGCTCCGACTCATTATATATTCATGCCTATAAATATTATTCTACTATGAGAAGGCAACCCATGGCAGATACATTAACTAGGAAGAGATTTTTCAGCCTGAAAGCCCCCACAAAGACAGACCCAGCCCAGAAGAATTATCCATGAATCAGAATCCTGTGTTAATGATGTGACGTTTATTTTAATACAGGAATCCTTTTATGGAATTAAATAGAAGAAACAAGTGTTCCAATTAAAAGTAAGGACCTACATTAAAACTTTAAATAAACAAATTTTCCAATATTTGAGGGGGCTTCCCCCTCTTAAGCCCCTCTCTCTTTACGCTAAAGTTTGACTTTTTTCCCAAGTCTTTAAGAAAGACTTCATAAAAATTAGGGCCGTTTAATTAGAATAAAAAGGTTTGTCAAAGAAATAGAACCGTTAGTTTAATGAGCAAGAGATTTGGAGGGTGCAGCTCCTTTCATATATGGACTAATTTTTGTGTTTTTCAATGTTGTTCCGTACTTTAAGTTGAAAAAAACCTTATTTTTATTTTATTTTTGATTGCTAATCAGATTATGCCAGAAAATCCCGCTCCTTCAAGGTGGTTTCAGGCACCATCCCCTCTCCCAACTCTGAACTCACCGAACTCTATCATAATAAATGATTGGAAATTTAAAAAAAAAAACTTATTATTCCTATTAAATGACCATTGTGTTTGAGGAGTCGTTCTTAAAGAATTAGGACAAAAAGTCAAAACTTTAGCGGAAAGAGCAGTCTTGAGGAGGGGGCAACCCTTTCATATACGTAATAATTTCTGTTCGTTTAAGTTTTGATGTTGCTCCTTAATTTCAGCTGAAGAAACTTTTTTTTAATTTAATTTCTGATTGCTATTAAATAACACCAGAAAATCTGGCTCTCCCCTCCATGAAAAATTCCTTAAATTTCCTTTACCCACGGAAAAATTCCACCATCAAAAGTTGTTTTCACGTAAAAATCCCCCCCCCCCCCTCCAGGCAAATTTTTTCAAGACACTTCTATTCTAGCTGAAAATTTCTTATGGGTGATCTCGGGTAATTTTTTTTTTATTTTGGCGCACTTTCATTTGAAAAAGACCAATTTATTTTTGTTTTTAAAATCATACCGGTAATCCCCCCCCCCTCGGTGAAAAAAGTTTCCCAGCAAAAAGGCAGCAAAAAGGCATTTTCAAGCAAAAGTATTTTTGGGGGAAAGAGGAGGTGTACAAAAGAAACATTAAAAACGCATCAAAAAAGTGAAATTGATGTTTAATCCCTTGTGATTTCTGGGTAAATTTCTGATCAACGCTGATATTATGAAAGTAAAAAATAACATTAAACTCTAAAATGAGCAGGATTTATTCCTTTCAGGAGGGGGATTGCCCCTTCCTTATCCACACCTCCACCTCAAGGTCACTGAAACTTCAGTGTGCTAGTTTTTTTTATAAGAAATATTCCTAATTCTACAAAACCAATATTTGAAGCATACCTTCATTCCTGGGTTCAGCTACCAATTTAAATGGTCCTGCAATGCTGGGAAAAGTAGTCAAAGGAACAGCTTCAAGCTTAGGAGACAAACAAATTTTAATTTTAAAACCTTTTCAAAGAAAAGAAAAGGGCAGCGTTATTCCAAAGATGAGCACAAATAAAGTACAATAATTTTTTAAGTATAGAACTACCATAAATCACTGACTAAAAATAAACAAAATCCAAAACGAACTAAAACTACAATTGAACCAAGTGAAACTCAAAACGAGGAGAAACTACCACAAAGAAGAGTAGGGCTAAGGTCCTGCGGGACTTTTAAAGATCAGAACATAATTTGCACTTTATTAAAAAACAATTTTTACTTTGAGCTATGTTTTTTTATTTCTTATAACATCAAAAGAAATTATATCCCAATCAGAACTCATATTAAAGGGAAAAAACATGAAATAAATGGATTTTAAAGTAGGCTACTGCCATGGCTAAATCCAAACAGATAAATGAAGAGGTCAATATTTGTGGGTATTTTTTTTTTTTTTATCTGCTGTTATCTAGCTAAAAAATTCGGCAAACAAAAACAAACTCTTGGAAGTTGCTCTGCTTGGAACAAGCAATGTTTTATAGATCTTGTTCATTTGAACTAAAGTCTGACTAATTTTAAATTTCTATTTCTTAACAGACGAACACTTTTTAAATTTTAAAATTAGTGAAAAAAGGAGGTAATCACTAAAATTTATTGATATAATCTTTAGATTATCACTCTTGAGTTAGTTCGATGCTCTCGTTTTACCTCCCTTTTAAGTTTCGCTATCTCTTTTTGTTGCTTTCTTGGATTTGGGAGCTGCAATGTGGCTGAGTAATTTATTGAAAATGTATTTTTATAGTAGTTTAGGGTTTCTTTTCCTTGTTATTTTTGTTTGTTATCAACGGTGTTGAAGGTCCATCAACAAGTGCTGCAAAAACCCTAATGGGACCTTCAAATTCTTCTCTATCGCCAGAACATCAGAATCTCTCTGAGAGTGCTTCGCCCACGATTCCCGTATAACTTCTAGAATTTGACTCCCAGGAAGTGGGTAGTGATGACGAAGGTATAATTAAACGAACAATGTTGTTGAATCAATTTTTAATAAGACAGAACATTTTTTGTTCCAATGAATTCTTTCTTTTGCTTTGATGAAGCATGACATATTACATAGGGCTAATGAAAGATTGATAAGGTTATTGAAAGATTATTCATTTTTTTTTTATCAATAGTCTGACCTAGAGATTGCATTGGAGGCGTTGAAGATTTTTCCTAGTATTCGTTAATATAGTGGCCTGTCAAGGGTTAAAGCATGAATTAAGGAGGAGTGAAGTAAAGGCCATAGATATAGTTGCTGAAGATCTGGAAGATGCATCCAGACGGCATAATAGAAAAATATTGTAATGGCATGTTAATAAGCTGAAAGTGAGTAGTCAATTTGGACTTGTCCCAGTTAAAGATAGGAAGGGGGCAACAATTAGTGGTAAGGAAAGAGTTAAAGACAAATGGGCACAGTATTTTGAGAATGTGGTAAACCGTAAAAAATGTTCAGGAAAGGGTATATAAGAAGAAAGAAGAAAGGGTAAAGGGTATATAAAAAGACTAAAAGGTGGTTTTTTGAAATATAGTGGTTGCGAAGGTGGAGATAAATTACTGAAGATTATGAATGGGACTTTTGAAAAGTAGGAAGTACATCAAATGAACTTGGATTTGCAAGTCTGACAACTATATTTATTTATTTTTTGTCCACCTGAGTTAATCATACAATTGTTGTGGTCAATGATGATCTGGAAAAGGGGAAATAATAAGGATTCACTAACTGAACCAGAATAGTCAAACCGAAAATACAAATGATTATCCGTTACAACTGTGCCTCACGAAACTTTGAAGCTAGCCTCTTAGTAAAGCTTAAGGCCTATTCACAATGGATTTTTGTTAATATCAAGATTTAGCTAGCACCAATTTGAGCCAGTACGAATGTTATTGAAGTTTCTAACCAATCAGAAAATTTATGACAAACTGATTGGTTCAGATTAGCGCTAGCTAAATCTCATTGTGAACGGGTTTTGTCAATGCTTCCGGATTTGCTGATAGGCAAAAGTACTACACTGAAATTCCTAGCATTAAGCAATAGCAAAGTAAAAGCGACAACAACTGAAATTAGAGGAAAAAAAGCGCTCTGAGAATAGAGAGAAGGAAATCGAAGAGAAAATTTGCTTTATTCAGCAAGTGATTCCACCATAACAATAATAAATAAACCATAAAAAGCGCAGCTGATTTCACTCCATACACTATGCTTTTACAACTATAATAGATATCAAATTTTGTTACATAGTAAATTTAATCATTATCCTACTACAATTCAACGGTTTATATGCACATAAATTGTTTACAGTATCTATAATCAGATTTACTGTTCCCAATAATGGGGGCAATGAGAATAATAATGGTTAAAATTATAATCAGATTTACTGTTCCCTAATACAAATAAAATGGTTTACATGCCCATAAATTCTTTACAGCATTTATGATTAGATTTACTGTTCCCAATAGTGGGAACAATGGGAACAATAATAGGAAAAAATTATAGTCAGATTTACTGTTCCCAGGGCCAGATATAAAGTTTTGACGCTTCTAGACCCAAGCATTTTTGCCGCTCCATTTTTGCGAGATTTTGGAGAAATCCCCGAAAATTCGGAGATATTGGAAGCACTGAACAGAGCCCAACTGATGAGCCAAAAGTAATGAATTGGAGAGGTGAGACTGAACTCTCAGTTTTAAAATCACTTTCTGTGAATAGGCAGCACGGGGGTGGAGTGAATCTGACGCTTTAACGATAAATAACAGCAGTTCAGTTTTTGTTAAGAAAAAAATCACTGAGTGATAATTTATCGCACCCCCTGATATTATGCGCCCCTAGGCCCGGGCCTATTGGTAAATCCCGGTCTGACTGATCCCTTCTACAAATAAACTGTTTACGTGCACATAAATCGTTTACAGTATTGACTATCACATTTAATGTGCCCAATAATCGAACACAGCTAGACCCTTAGTTCGTACATACATCATTCCATTCATAAATGTACATTATATTTACTTAGCAATCTAACGCATCCTAATTTTGACACAACATTTTGGATTTCCAGCTTCATATGGTGCTATTGGTTATTCATTAGAATTGATGTGCTGGTGAAAATGAGTTGATTTTGTATTCTTTGCCTTTATGCTAGCGTAGAAGGAATAGAGTAGCTTTCTCGTCTTGTCATTATTTTCTTCTTCTTATATTTGTTTATTTTCTGTATTTTTCTCTCCTTTATCGTTTTGTTTTAGTATTATTAAAGTGTCTTTATTTTTCCTCTTCTCCTGCATTATATTATGGCCTTAGAACCTTGTGGAAGGGTTTCGTGTAGTTTTGGGAGGCTAATAAATCGGTCGATAAGGCTGCACCTTCATTGGATTTAATCAGAAAGCGATGGCCATGTGGGGTGCTGCAAGAACCACCCCATTTTGAATGATCCCGGGTTAGATACCCATTCTGATGGATAGACTTCCCTCAATGAATTATGAAAAGAGCTATATTTACAATAAGATCTCAGATCTCTTTTCTAGCATATAAGCTTAAACTAAAGATTCAATTAAAAAAAAAAATTAATTGCCACTTTCTTTTAAGAAAAAAAAAAAAAAACAGAAGATATTATTTATCATTGATGATGGTTTTATTTTATATTGGAATTTTTTGCGGGTTTGTGAATTTGCCACGCTGGGATAGCCGCCTTTTTCCCTTTGTCCATTTCCTTCCCTAAGTTGCCATGTTTTAGGACTGTCCTTTTTCCCGTTGTTTTTATTATTTTTTTCTTTTCTTTTTTTTTTTTGGGGGGGGGGGGGGTAAAATTATTTATTGATAATATGCAGCCTTCGAGCATAGCTTCTTTTCGACCATATCTCCCTGTTGGCTCTGTTTGAAGGTTTGTGTTTTTTTCTCTCTGTTACTTTTGTGTTGCATCTCTTTTTTGTCTATTTGTGTGTGTGTTAAATAAGTAAAATCTTGACGTAGCCAACGTTGCATGAAAAAAGGGAATGAAGACAGGGCTTTAAATCCGTTAGCTCCCCCTTCAAAACAATTTGACCATGGATCGTCAACTAACATATTCTATCGTCAACTAATACACAATTTGGAATCGTGATGGGCTATGCCACGCCCAGATTATGCCATGTGTCGGATAGTTGATAATATGACTGTAGAGCCACAATTCCCAACGTGTGGCACAGGCCCCACCAGTGGGGTATGGCAATATTTTTGTGGATCCTGCGCAGGCAGTGCAACCATGGGCTGACCATACCCTAGAGCCTTAATAATAATAATAATAAAAAATTATGTAAATGACGTCACTTTCATATGCATTTAAAGAGCAAAAAAGATACATGATAGTATTGCAATGACGTCATGCATGTATAAAAGATGTTATATACACACAAAATATAGTATAAATAGCAAATTATACTAAAAAACCCAAAATCAGCTGGGAAATACTACTGTAGAGCAATGGGGATCATAGAATGACATCGTTTCTAGACCTCGATATATTTTTTCATCCTCAAACTATTCCTACTGGATATGTTTTATCAAATTCCATTTTCAAGAGTCGTAATTAGATTCTGCATTTCTGGTAAGCATTTCATCAACAAACATGATTTTAAATACCTGGATTACGGTAGAAAAATACCCTATATACCCTCTGATTTCTTTTATTGTACTGCATGACAAAAGTGATAAGGACTTTTGCAAGAAATTTTACTTTTTTGTCCCTTATTATTTATGCTTCTGTAGTATTTACTACAGGCCTGATGGATTAAGATGTGACTTGGCCCCAAAGTAAAAAGTTTTGCGTCACAACAATCAGTCAATTAGTGTGTCACACCGAGCTGTCAAATATACTGATATATCTACACAGAGTTATTCAAGGAGAAGGGGTAACTGGGTCATCTGTCCCTTTGCACCGCAGCTAGGGGGCAACACAGCTGAGGGATTGCCCACTTTGATGGGATTTTTCACTCGATTCACCTTTTTTTTTACTTATATTGGAGTGGGGAAGGGGGTACTGTAATTAATTTTACCGCAAGCTCCACCAACCCTAGGAACCTCACTGTATCTACAGCTAACTGAGAAGACACATGGAATAAACTAATTTAGTGCCCACAATTTTGTTCTTGGCATGAAGGCTTTTGGGTTTGTCGCATTCTTCGCACTTGACATTTGTCGGATTGTTCACACCTGGCATTTTCTTCAAGGTTTAATTTTTCTGTCGGGAACTGAGATTAGATACTTATTATTTTACCAATTAAACAAATTAAATTAATTTTTCTTGTTATTACACTAAAAAATGCCCAATATCACCAAACGTTAGATGGCGTTGATAGTTTGTTTTTGTTGGCACTAGCGCCGGTTCCCACTCATACAAGTTACCAATATTCATTGTCTGTTTAAGGCTCTGTCTAACGCACCTATCTTAAAACATTTTTCTGGACCCAGGCCCTCACTGGTTTGACCTGGTTTTGTGTTTCAGTGTTTCTGGGTTAGGATCGGTGTTCAAGCTACTGTCGTAGGTTAGCTGGTGTTACAGTAAAAATAAGGTAAACATAATTGTGACCCCATTTCACGTAACATAAAATACAGATCAAAATATAGAATTTGGGTTCAGGTGGTTTCTCTATGAATAACGGGATATCATATGACTGTAACATATATTAGACACAATGTCTCTACATTTAAATCCACTACAGAATAATATAAAAATAGAAAGCCTACTAGTGGTTGCAATAACGTTATTGTAATAGTACGCACAAGGCTCAGATCCTTACGAAGAGGGAGGAGGGAGAGGGGTCAAAACTTTCTAGAGGGGACGATATTCCAAAAATACATGTTAGGTCCAAATTTCAAACTGCTTTTCCTGTATTTCCCTTGAGGGTCCTTGGGTTGGTTTTGGTTGAACCATTTAAATATAAAACCATTGGCTGAACCATTGTTTTTCATAAGTCAGAAAAGATGGACGTCTCTTTTCCACCAAGGCCTTCAAGATTAGCTAGCAAATCTGCGCTCCATATAGAAGAGGTTACTTTAGATACTGTAAATATCTGATGTATTTACCCGGCCGTTTCAGAAATAGAAATATCGTATCCCGTTATAGCGTCATTGATGCTTGCGCGCGACTGGTCAGTCTGGCTGCTAATATGATTACGAGTACTTGTAATGCTGTTTCTTTCACCGACCCCCTAGTTGGCTTTTTTCATCGTGATATGGGTTAAATTGTGTTTTTGTTGTTTTTTGTTTGTTTTCGTATTGATGTTATTATTATTATTTATTATTATTTTTTTTTGTATTAACTCCGCAGTGTCATTTCTAATGTTCATTTGTGGATTATAAATAAGTAAATTAATTAATTAATAGGAATTATAAGGACAATAAAACTTTAAGGGCGAGCCCTTCCAGACGAGATTGGTCAACAGACCCCCTCCCATCAAATCCCCTTACGAAAAAACCCTTGCCCTTCTTGCCAAAAATCTGACATATATGCACTTATGGTGTTAATTTTTTCGAATGAGAAATCCGTGAATGGGACATAATTAGCGTTAAATGAGTTTGTTCTAGTGAGAAAAAGTATTCAAGTAAAAATTTTCCATTTTTTCACTGTTCTTGAAATGATTTGTTATTTTACATGCCACATGCTAAAATGACACTGCTATTCTATCATCCCGCCTTCTGTGTTTGGAACACCTCAATCCCTTTGTCAAATTCTTAATAAATCTTTTTAGACGTTTTTATTCTGATTGAAAACAAATTTGAAAAATTGTACTTTAAAATATAGTAAACAATTGCTTCAGACTACTTAAAATTGCTATTTTAAAATCTAAACTAACTTAAATATAGAATAAAAATAGGTATAGTTTAAATATTGTTTGAGATAAGAAAAAGAGATAAAGTAAAACCGAAAAAGGTATTAAAGACAAAATATCAAATACTAATAAAGATTATCTTTGTAAGGCTGTCAACCTCTTCGAACCTCTTCAATCCTCTTCGACTTTAACATTAGGACGGCTCTTCGACCACGGTTTATTCGAAGGCTTATTCAATTCGACCACGGTTTATTCAACCTCTTCAAACCTCTTCGACTTTAACATTAGGACGAATCTTCGACCACGGTTTATCGAGGAGCAAAGAACCATACGGGGAGAACAAGACTCCAAGAAATTCCATACTATCTCGAGAAAAAATCAAGCGTTAGGTATATACCTCCTCCCCCTATCCCTGCTAACCCTGAGTATACCTATGACAGGAGGACGTCTTCTTGGTTCCAGTTTCAATTTAAAGCGACTCGATTTCAGCAAAAATTATTTACAACAAATATATGCAGTATTTTCACTGGACTTCATTGAAAATACATGACACAAGTTTTTTCCCATAGTAAGATTATATGGTCCAAATATCTGAATATTATCGTGCAATTCGAGGAGGAAATTTTACGACACTGGAAAAACAACTAAACATCACAACCACTAGTTAAACAAAGGCAACTACCAAACTACAAAGGCAGTTGCAAAAACTAGACAAGTAATGTTAAAATCAGGGTCGCCACAATAAAGGAACTTCAGTAGCGAAACGAAAGCCTAATCTAATCAGCTGTACAATCTTTATGCACCAATTTTAACTAAATAGCTACAAGTTACAAACATTATAATGTGGCAACCCTGCAAAAAGGCAGCTTCAATACGGAATGAACATTTATAAAAGGAAATTACACAATGAAATATATTAGATTAGCCTATGTATTTGAAAACGTCAAGAAGAGAAATACAAATCAGCAACATCGATGCCGTTATGAAATGAACGGTATCAATCCAGGATAAGAATACCTACTGAACAGTAATTTAAATTCAATAAAATTTGACAGAAGTGGGAGCACTGGATTTTTAAGTTGGAAGGGGGGGGGGGGGGACTGATGGAACTTCCAGGCCAAAACATAAAAATTTCTACGCTTAAAATTTCATACAGCTGGACTTTATGACGAAACTACTCTCCTTTCAAAGTGGCTTAAACACAAAGTCCAGCGTTGGTTCTGACAATGACGTCCTCAGAAAAACCCCAATTGAAGTTGAAATTCAATCATAGATGTACCATAGATGACCATAGAGACCATAGACGTATCATAACTATAGGCACATTTTAGACAATTTATAATATAAAAAAACATACGTTTATTTACACATATGTTATGTTTTAATAGATGTATTATTAACCACGTACGTGTATGATTCCGATGACGAAATTCCTATTTCATTTATTGTTTTCTGACGGCGTCATTACCAGAACTATCACTGTCATGTGATATTGATTTTTTTTTTTTTTTCAGCTGGTAAATGATGAAATACTGGTATTTTTTCCAAGACCACACTGCCTTTTCTAAGACGGAACTTGCTGTGACCCGGAAGTGATTATTTTATTCAGTATAAATATAGTCTGTTTTAATTTTAAATACTTTAGTAATTCTACAGATAATGATTACTACAGATAATACAGTAATAGCTTTTGTATATATTTTTTTTTCACTGTCTAATAAAAGGACCTATCTCTATTTGGAACTCTTATTTGTTTCGTGATGAAAATATTGCTTTTGGGGGGGGGGGGTAGACAATATTGTAGTTTTTGCTTATTCGGTTTTGGTTGCCTGAAGCGCAAATAGTTTAGTGTGAATACTCAGCTATGGGAAATCACAAGTGTAAGAATTTCTACGTTTCGGCCTGAAAGCTACGTGAAAGTGAATTCAGAGGTTGGGAGAGACGTAGCGTTAGCCATTAAATAAAAGGACCTATCTCTATTTGGAACTCTTATTTGTTTCGTGATGAAATATTGCTTTTGGGGGGGGGGGGTAGACAATATTGTAGTTTTTGCTTATTCGGTTTTGGTTGCCTGAAGCGCAAATAGTTTAGTGTGAATACTCAGCTATGGGAAATCACAAGTGTAAGAATTTCTACGTAATTTTTTCGGCCTGAAAGCTACGTGAAAGTGAATTCAGAGGTTGGAGAGACGTAGCGTTAGCCATTAAAAATTAAAATAACAATAAGATGGCCGTAAAACTTAAAAATAGCCGTATTTTATCAGTCCATTTTAATTTTTTAAGTTTCACTACACAAAACTGAATTTTTTTTTTTAACTTTGGATTCGAAGAAATACTTGCTTCAGTGGTTTATACCCACCCCGATCTCGCTAAACATAACCGTTAATTGCTCGACATACCAAACTATTTTGTTTGAGTTTCCACGCTAGACCAACTTAAAATACTTGCCAAGGAAACGTTGCCTTTGGTGCATCGAAGCAAGGTTATCGGTTACGTAAGTATGCTTGAAACGCCTAGTCTGTCCAACTTTACAATTGTGACGACTTCTGGCAACATCCATAGGCACTGAATTTATATCTTGTAGCCAGACATTTTTTTCTTAAAAACTGTGTGGAATCAGAGGTAGACAGGTGGAAAATAGCATTATTTAATTCATTTATTTTTCTTCCAAATAGATCATTAGTTCAATCAAAGTATTGAAAAAAATGCCGTTATAATATTTTAGAGGTACTGAAGTTTACTCTCTTCACGTCATACGTTACAGTAACGAAAAGTCACACGTCATATGTAACCTAACGAAAAATTGACATTGAATTATCAAAAAATCAAACTCATACTTTAAACCAAGTTGCTGTCGCCCACCGACGGCAAAAAACAAACATCAAAAGTTTCTTTAAGCATTACCGGTCAGGGAGGGAGTGGGAGTTAAGAAAGGTTGCCTATGGAATATAAACAATCGGACGATATTGAAGCATTTTTGTTTCTAGACATGGCAGAATAATTTATAAAATATTTCTTCCAAGTCCACTTTGTCTGTATAGACCAACTATCTTATTCAAAATCTAAATTGGTCAATTCCTTAAAAAATTAAGCAACGGAAAAGATTAAAAAACGTGCCCTGTTAGTTATTTATATATTTAACTAGGAAGCCTCGCGAGGCTTCACCGACGCAGAGTCATTGAACCATACAACTCAAAGGAGACCTTGATAAGCATGGCACTTAAGGGCTATGAATATTTAAGAAAATAACAATAACACCTCTCTAACCCTACCAAAATCCCACGGTTCATTGCACTCTTTTATACAATTCACAGTTTTGATGAGTTCCTCACTTCCCAAAATAAGTTTTTGCTTACGTGCCTTGTGGCATAGATCTGTCCGACTTTCCTCAAAATATAATTTCTTATATTTTCTATATAATTTACCTTTTATCAACTCGTGTCCCTTCCATAAATACCCTCCCTCCTCAAATAAATCTTACATAGGGTAAACATCACTTTCAGACATATTAAGGAGGGTAGTTAAGCCAAGTGAAAGAGTTCTGCCCTATATACCTGTTTGGTATTGTATGTCGTTTTTCGTTAGGAATCTAATGCATGCGTATAACGCATAAATCAGCGAAATTACTATGGCCAGTTATTTGCGCCCGTAATGAGAAACCCAATCTTCATTAAGTTTATTCAATATTTCAACGAGGCAGTCAAAGACAGAAAAGAAATTAAAATAATGAAAAAAATAATATTAAACAAAACTAACGAAACTAATGGAAAAAAATAATGAAACTGAAACGATTAAAATCAAGAGTTTAAATTTGGATTCAGAAAAATTGTTGGAAATCGACTCTGATTAATTTCTTATATGTGATTGAAATAGAAACAGGGGAGATGAAATTTTACTTCAGAAGAATTATTTGAAGTAATTCTGTCGCTCATGGATTTTGAAATTTTAGGGTATAGAAATTCTTCAAAATGACCAAAGCATTCATCTGTGCTCTAATTTCGTCAATGTACATTTCTAAATAGATAAATAACATCTCAAACTACAGACCTTCACTTGTTTTTTTAACTTTGCTCTTAAAGTGTACTTTCATTTGGAAGTTTCTACAAATTAATTTGCCAATTAAAATTCTTGGAAATCAATCAAGATTAAATAAATACTGCTACACACTGGCGAAACGAATTTACAATAACAAGGACCATTTCCGTTATACGCATACCACTTCTAAACATTTTTTTGGTATTTCTTTGTATATATACCAAAGATTTAAGCGTTTTTTTTTTTTAAGAATGTTTTATTTTTCAAGTTTTATTCACCAAAAACATCAATGTTTAAGTTTTGTTTACCACAGTTTTATAAACCACATCTTTTCATATAATAAATATTTAAGCTTGAAATTTTTAATCTAATATTTCATTTTTTAATCCTTATTTACCAAATATTTAATTTTTTTTATAGTTTTATATACCATATGGTTTTATACATCCAATATTTAATATTTCAATTTTAATCAAATATTTAATTTTTTAAGAATTATTTACCCAATATTCAAGTTGTATTTTTTTTAAATAGCGTTTAATTTTTCGAATCTTATTCACCAAAAAATATCAATGTTTAAGCTTTTTTAAGCATAGTTTTATATATGCCACATCCTTACACATAACAGATACTTAAGCTTGAAATTTAGTCTAATATTTAATCTTTTAAGCCTTATTTACCCAATATCTTAGTATGTTATGTTATAATTTTATATATCATACAGTTTTATATAGCCTCATTTACCAACTATACCAAATATTCAAGTTGTAAGCAACACCAAGAGGTTCATAATACAATAACAAGAAACTGCAACGAGCAAGGCCGTACTCAGGATTTTTTTTTTCGGGGGGGGGGGACAGAAAAACTTGAAAAGTCGCATCAGAAGTTTGTTTATCTACATTTTTGTTACTCGTTTTACGAGTCAGAAAAAACTTCAGGTGACGGGGGAGGGTTCAAAACCGGTAAACTCCCCCTCCCAAGATACAAACGAGCAAAGAATGGGTACTGACCATTGACTGGTCATTCCAGTGTGTGGAGCTTTAAGAGGGGGCGTGTCGGTTTGAGCTTTGCTTATCGTGTAGGTAGAAACAACGATGGAGGCAATTAGAAAGCCACTAAGAAATACATTTTAAATAGTGGTATACGTATAACGAAAAAGATCCCAAAATGCTATCCAATCACAAATTGTCTTAACCAATTTCAGAAAACATTAACTCAAAAATTTAGTTATGTCAACACTGTCATCACTATCAGTTACGAAATCACTGGTGCTATTAAGTTTTAAATGTTTAAGATATTCTTTCTCTTCTGAAATGCTCGCTGTAAAATCATTATTCGTTGAATTTCCTAAATTGGGTAGCGATTCCCTTTCTGGCTGATTAAGCGTCTCACTATCCCTAACAGCTGCTCCATCACTATACTCACTAAAGTATTCACTTTCTCTCTTACTGAAGCTAGTGTTTCTTAAACTGGTATTTTTTATCGCCAAATAACTATCGTTATCACGAAAGAAATCGGAATTATTCTGATCAAACTTATTAACAGATTTACTAGAACTGTCACTGCTTACGTAATTACTAGCATTAATTAAACTGGTATCATTTACAACTGAACTCGTCTGGTCGTCTTCAAAAGACTCAGTTTTAATAGGCTTTCCATAAATCATGCTGCCAGCGTAACGATTCTTTTCAATTCGCATCAGAGTTTGTTCAATAGACCCTGAATCTGTGTCGCCATCTTGAGAATGCCTTATTCTATTAAATATTTCATTACCATCGACAGTATTGTCCATATCATTATTCGTATAACAACCAATTGGAGTTTCTTTTAGAACTAATCGATTAGTGTCGCCATCTTCAATGGGCTCACTATTCAAAAGGGTCTCTTTTAATGCACTTTTAATAGCAATATCACGTGCTTCCTGGTTTTTTTTTCTAACCTGGTTTGCAGGCTTGCTTCTCGAGTGACCTCGTTTGATATATTTATTTCAGTTGCACTGTTACCATTATCATCACTGCCTATATTATCACAGAAACTTTCGTTTGTGTTGTGAATATCGATTTCAAAGGATTTCCGTAGGTTTAGAAGTTTTAGCCCACTTTGGGGAAGAAGTCTTTTGGGTTGAAGGTGCTACCAACGCCAGCTAGATTGGAAGCTGGAGGTTCTGATGGATAAAATTCGTCTTCTCCTCCTGAAATATTTTAATTTGAAATAAATAAATGTTAATACTTATAATACTTATAATAATTAACTTATTATAAATAAATGCCAAAGCATCATAAATTAACAGACTGCTATTTTTTTTTATTAATCCCACATCTCCTTTCAACGATGCCAACATCTACTCCAAAACTATATTAACTGTATTTATGTGCTGTCTACATTTACAAATAAACAAATTTAAAATTTATTATCTTTTTTGGGTACGAAACAGGGTTTAACTCGTACACGCCAGTCAGTTTAGAGGACAGTTACTTGTAACACCCTATATACACAATACACACTGTTGAGCTCTAATCACGACTTTCGTTATGCCATCTGCTAGCCAATACTTCCACGAAGAGGCATCTACCTAATAAGTTCTGTGTTTTTGCGGCGAATTTAGTATAGCGTTTTGACTTTAGTTTCCACAAGGATTTGAAAGGTAACTCAACTTTTCCGTTATTTTATAACTGCTATCCTAAAGATGGGGATGTTGATTTTAATGATAAATCAACTTCTTAGAAGTGTGTGTTAGAATAATCTTTTTTAACTTGTGATATTTATTACAAGTGAGCAATCTATTTTCTGAGAGTCCCCATGTGACGACACAGCCCATAAAATAGGAAAAGTTAAATTTGTATTAGCAGAAATGAAGACTACAAAATCAAAACAGTACCAGCTTTCTATAGAGTTTCTATTAAAAAGAATAATAATATAATAGCGATAATATTAAAAACAATTGTGTATAAGAAGTGTAAAATGAAAGTGGTATAAAAAAAAAGACGAAAATACAAGGCACTTAAAAACAACAGTAATATCAAATACAATGACTTTTAAAATAAAGAAAAAAAAATCAGAGAGATGTTCTGTACAAGTAGATTCAACCAATTGTCTCACATACCCTCCGTCTCAAGAAATAGACACCCTATTTGACGTGGAGTCGAGTTCAGTGATATGTAAGAGAAAACATACAAGAGAAAGTTGCAGCCCAAGAGATACAAGGACTGACCAAGCAGAACCTTGCCACACAATTATGCAGCTAAAACTTATACTAGAACAAGGAAAAGCCTTGATGTACTTCTTTTTCTGCTGCAATAAAGCAGATCTAGCAGCCCATTGATCTTGCTTACTTGTACTTGTTGCACGTTTCAAGTCGTATCCAGGCTCACCGTGACGCCCAGCAGACGACGACAAGTTTCTTTCCAGAGATTTCGCTCAAGGGTGGCAGGCTCCATAATTTCATGCCAGTGACGATCCCAGCGCCGCCGCCCAAATTTTCGGAAACCCCCAATAGGCTCTAGATCAGCATTGACTGTCACAAGTCATGTTTTGTCCTCCTGCGTTATAGCCCATAGATCAGTTCCACTTAGAAAATCACAGACCACCCCCTCCTATTATAATAGTATGATTTCAGCTAGAACTAAAGCTTGAAAATATTAATCAAACAATAAACAGTTGAATCAATTGGAGAGCTAGATGTGGCTCTCCATTAGATGTGGCTCACCGTAATTAGATGTGGAGATCCCGTAATGTCGATAATCCTATAGGAGAGTCAGTTTTCACCTTTCATTAGCAGTGATTGGGTTTTGCTCAATGTCAACAGTGAGTCTGATCCTGTTAACTTTTTGAAGGACTTCTTTCTGACGAAATTCTTGAAATGATTGTCAAGGAATGTAACGCCGAAAAATCGACAAAGGCAGGGATTGGAATTCGAAATGACAACAACAGAACTACGTATCTACGTTGGGAAGCCTTGTGATCCAGGGCTATGTCCCATGCACGAAGATTGAAAAACTACTTATCAAATAGTCTTCGACTTCCTCAGATTATTTACTATATTTTACGAAAAAGGTTAAAAAAATCAGAGAATGTCTGCATTTTACTTCTCAAGAATACAGCCTTTTTTCTGCTCTTTTTCATGTCCTACCTATTATATACCCAACTTTACGAGCTCTGGTCTCCGTTGGGGGTTAATATTTTTTTTTTTTACTTTTAATGAATTGAAGAAACAATAAACAGTAAAAAAAAGAGAACTGACGCTTAAAGATACTGCAAGATCCACCCATTTTTAAATATGTTCAAGGAAAGAAGGAGTCTCAAGCAGTATATGGCATCCAAACTACTAAGATGGGTTTCCAAATTTGGGTTCAGGCTGGACTCTCCAGATATTTTCATGATTTCTAGCCATTTCAAGAGAGTAGCATGAATCATATCTTCCTACCACCTAGAATTAGAAACGTGGCTTTGAAAGACTTTGTGTTCTTGAAAATACGAACACTAAAGTGTGCTTCGAAAATATTTTTTACTTCTGTTCGAAACTCTTCACGAAAACCACTTTGCAGATGATGCACCTAAGCTAACAGCAGAAGATAAATTCTCCCTTTCGGAGGAGCCTCATCATAAGCTAGGTCTGCTGGAGGAGTGACTGTTTTGCGTTGGAAATTCAATAACATAGTTTTTCTCACTGATCAATTTGTTTTATATATGTATGTAATTTTCTCTTTTTTTTACTATGTGTCGTGTTCGTCCTTCCCTGGGCCTTCTCGATGGTGAAAAGCTCACAAAAACACCTCTTAATATGACTTTTCACTGTGTTTTGCAACTACATTATATAAAATACAAAGAATTAAATTTAGAAGAAGATTTAGATTTAGAAGAAAAATTAGCGTAGAGCGGCTTGATCTCACATCCCTTCAAGTTCGAAAAGGAGTCTCTAAGCCACCATGCTACGGTAACTAACATAAAATAATGAATTATATAGTTTATGATTATTATCGGACCAAAAAAAAAAAAAAATCGGAGAAAACGGGAACCTGGATAATTTGTAGCAGGTAATACAATGCGTATGAAATGCCCTATTTGCCATTTCAAGGTTACTTGGTAAAGAGCCAAGTGGCTTCCATATATTATTATTTTATCTTAAAGGGATATCAGTGTCGTTTCTAAGGAAGAATCACATTATCTACTACTACTACTACTACTACTAACAGCTCACCATACCACCAATCCCCCTGAGATCAACACAGCTACGCACGCTTCTTTTCCATCCTAATGTATGCAAAGCCTCCCTCTTAATACCCTCATCCCTCCCCTAAATCTTTCTTTACGACATCCTCCCACCCCTACCGCGGATGACCTGATTTCATAATCAGCCATGAGAAATTATATTATTGGCTATATGTTATGATATGAATTTCAACAAGACGACTTTTTTCAAGGTTTTTCTCGGCTATTTTTTTAAAATTACCATAAATCTCTTTTCGCAACAACTTTTACCATTATGATTAATCGAGATAATAGTTTCCATTTACGAATCAGCTACAAACGGCAATTTTTTATCATTATATAGTTTTTTCTAAACCCTTTTATTTTTTGGGTACTATGGGCTTGTGGTAACTTCCTTTGGGCTGTGGGTTAGGTCTTTCGAGCGACCGCTGCAACCATGATGAATGCTTGAATGGCCATAATTTCATTCTTTATCGTATAAACTTTATCTACTGTGAATTTAAAGTCGAATGCCTTCTTAGAACAAAATTCTCTCAACTTTTTCAAATCTTAAAAAATAGTAAATAAATAAAAACTAAGCGGATTCGAGACTTTTTTGAGAGTGCCAATATTTCTTTTAAAGCTAGTGGGCTACTATATTGCATTTTAAGCTCTTTTAGCATCCAGAGATTTATTCAAAATTGCTAACTCTTCTGAATTTTATAAATGTGAACTTTTTTGACAAAAAATTACGTTTTTCCAAAACCTCTGTCCCCCTTCTCCTGTTCCAACACAACTTTTATGTCAGCTTCAATATTATTCTTAGTTATAGGCAGCGCAACAGCACTGCCTTGGTAAAGAGCGAAGTAGGGTCTATGTACTATTAGTTTTTTTCACCTATGCACTTCTTAAGGGATGAGTGCAGAAACTTCGGAGAGGGAGGAGGGTCACTCATTTGATTGAAAATTAACAGTTCTAGTGTCCTTTTTAGAGCCAAAAGTGATTGGAGGGCAAAGGAGGGTCCCTCGCTCCTTATTTCCCCTACAACATTCGATGGAAATTTTAGAATACCTGCTTAAAAAATATAAATGTTTTTACTTTTATATAACTTTAATAAATCAAATAATATTAACATTTTGATTACTAAATATCAGTATACGTATATTAAACTGACAATGCACATTCATTTGTATTTTTTTTTCAGTACAGTGCAAATTATGTTCTGGCCTTGGAAGGCATAGGGGTTTTGAGCCCTACTCGTGTTAATTTCTGCTCGTTTTGAGTTTAACTCGGTTATTTATTGTAATTTCTGTTCGTTTTGGGTTTCATTTATTTATCGATGCTGAGTTGTGGTACTTTCAACGCTTGGTAGATTATTTGATTTTATTTTTGCTCATTTTTTGTGTTTAATGGAGTTCTTAAATTTCTTCGAAAACTTATTTTGCGGAAAGTTTTTTTTTAAATTAATTTCTGTTCGTTTTATTTTGACATAGTCTTTTCAGGGAAAAAGAATATAATTCTTTAAATCTTTTAATTTTTTTTAACTTTATAGTTTGGCCTGCTATTTGTATGCTGGAGAAGAATTTTCAGCAATTTTTAACAACATACACCCTTTTTAAAAATCCGGACACAAATAGTAGTGTTCATTTAGTTTTTCGTACATCCTCTAGTTTACCCGAAATAGAAAACTTGATACTATTCGCAGAAAAAAAATTATTTACTTTCTTGTAGCTTGGATACACTTACGCTACTTTGATTTGGTTAAATTTTAAGAGCAGAAGTAGCCCCGACAGTTTTGAACATAATACCCTCAGTCGTTCTTGGGATACTGCTGAGATGCCTTATTGGAAATTAGCATTAACACAGTGCATTTTGATTTAATCTCAAGGCAACATTTAGTTTTTAAACATAATGGCAAATGGGAGGGTGGGCGAGGAGGGGGACTAATTGCCCTCCAATCACTTTCGACTATTGAAAAGGGCATTAGCCCTTTCTATTTTCAATCGAATAAGCCCTTTTCGAAGTTCCTAAGACAACTCCTTCGATACGAACTGCCCTGGTCTAAAAAAAAGGCAAAAAATAATAATACATTGTACCCACATCGATCTTTACTATAAAAAATTTCAAGCCTTCCAATCACTTTCGACTATTAATTTCCAATTGAATGAGCCCTTTTGAGTTTCTACAACAACGCTTTCTATATAAACACCTTATATGCCCCCCGGCATAAATTACAACCCTTGCCTTGATGGCTGTGAGGGGGTTGTCATCCTCAAAGACCTAATTTCCAGAACTTTCATCTACGTTAAACAAAATCTCAAAATTTTGATTGAACGTGTTTGGGGGAAATGATGGCGTGAGAGGAGCGTAGTTGCCCTCCAATCACTTCCAACTATTAAAAAGAGCACTAGCCCTTTCGAATGAGCCCCTTTTGAAGTTTCTACTACATCGTGTTTGTATAAAAACCTTATGTGCCCCAGGGCATATTTTACAACCCTTAACCTTAGGGATGTGAGGGGGTTGTCATCCTCAAAGACATATTTTCCGGACTTTCAACTACGTTGAACAAAATGGCTATCTCTAAAATTTTGACTGGATGTGTTTGGGGAATTGGTGGGCGTGAGAGAGGTACTTGCCATCCAATCACTTTCGACTATTAAAAGGGCACTAGCCGTTTCTATTTCCAATCGAATGATTTCTTTTGAAGTTTCTACGACAACGCTTTCTATAAAAAAAACCTTTTTGTAGTGTCATCCTCAAAAACATAATTTCCAGAATTTTTAACTACGTCGAACAAATTGCTATCATCTCAAAATTTTGATTGGGTGTGTTTTGGATAAATGGTGGGGCGTGGAAGGGGTGTTAGTTGCCTTCCAATCACTTTTAACTATTAAAAAGGGCACTAGCCATTTCAATTTCCCCACAAATGAGCCCTTTTTGAAGTTCCTACGACAAGACTTCCTAAAAAAAAACCTTATATGCCCCCAGGGCAAACTTACAACCCTTGCCCTAAGGGCTGAGGGGGGGGGGGGGTTGTCATCCTCAAAGACCTAATTTCCAGAACTTTCAACTCCGTTGAACAAAATGGCTATTTTAAATTTTTATTGGATGTGTTTGGGAAAAAGGTGGGCGTGAGAGGGGGTAGTAGTTGCCTTCCAGTCACTTTCGACTATTAAAAAGGGCACTAGCCCTTTGAATTTCCAATCGAACGAGCCTTTTTTTTAAGTTTCTGTGACAAGGCTTTCAATAACCACCTCATATGCCCCCAGGGCATAACTTGCAACCCTTGCCCTGAGGGCTGTGCGCGAGTGTCCTCCTCAAAAACATAATTTCTATCTGGAAATCAACTACGCCTGAACAAAATGACTATCTCAAAATTTTGATTGGATGTGTTTGCGGAAATGGTGGGCGTGGAAGGGGTGTTAGTTTGCCTTCCAATCACTTTCGACTATTAAAGAGGGCACAAGCCACTCCAATTTCCAATCGAATGAGCCCTTTTCGAAGTTTCTACGATAACTCCTTCGATACGAAGTGCCCTGGTCTAAGACCAAGAAACCAAAAAATAAATAATACATTGCGCCAACACCGTTCTTTACTTAGGCAGCGCTATTGCGTTGCCTATGATAAGGCTAAGGTATTAAGATGACAATTTTAGGTAGTGTTGAGGGGGAAATTAACAAAATCAAAACACACTATGTGCATGCAGGTTGTCAAAGGGCGCATGAGCTATATCTTAGGATGCTTAGAGTATTAAGTAAAAACTGGCAGGGTATGTTGAGGGGAAATTAAACTAACCAAAAGGTATAATGCGGATAATACTAATACTGCTTCTTCTATTGCTACTATTGCTGCTGCTACTGCAACTACTAATGGTACTGCTACTACAACTACTAAGGCTAAGGGTATTTTAAATTGCAAAGAATGTTGAGGGGATGTTGAACTAAATCAAAATCAAAACAAACCAGGTTGTCAAAAGGACGTATCAGTAGTATCTCAAGAATGGCTTGTGGTGTTTAACTTAAAATTTTCAGGTCATGATGAGAGGGATTTTCAACTGACCAAAAGGCAATATGTACATACTACACTGATACTACTGCTACTGCTGTTACAATTATTAATACTGCATTCTAAGACCATACTGACTATATATGACGTATGAAAAAAAGAAAAAAAAAGATAATTTAATAGCCAAGATACTGATAGTCTTAGCAATTTTCTCTGTTGTTCTCTCATCAAAAATTCGAATTAACTTCATAAATTACTATGTTTAACGCCATAGTATCAATCCAGACGTATAATAAATATATAATATTTATTATATAAATATATAACTATATAAACTATAAATAACTATAAATAAACTATATAATAAATATATAGTTATTAGTAATAACTATATAGTCTTAATTGCATCCCTAAACGACTTCAAGAATACCTGTGGTTTCTTCGTAAATCAAGCTAGAAACATGTTTTACGCCAACACGGCGAGCGAGTCTTGTGATAGCTGGCTATGTGATCCCCTGGATGTTGTCACAAAGAACTCTCCCAAGCCCCACTTTTTTGTTTTTCTCTTCCTTTCATATCCTACGCAACCCCCAACTGTTGTTAAGTTGTAATCAGTCACAAAATTGAAGCCCTTTTAATAACACTGTACTCCCTGGAAGGTGTAAAGAGAGTCTTTGAATAAATTGAGATGAAGGATAAGCGTGCGTAGCTGTATTGGCTTCAGGCGGCTTGGTGCTGCAGTGAGTAGCATTAGTAGGTTTTTTTTTTTTTTTTTTTTTTTTTTTTTACAGATAGTTGGATATTTTAATGTCTTAGGTTTTAGCTTGACTTTGTGATATTTCGAATGAACATATAATTTTGTATGCAATGGCTGTGATTTTTAAAGGTTCAGTGCCTTACATTTTATTATGACAAGAACTGCCTCTGACCAACATAACCGTGTAAGGCGTTTAATAATAAAATCTTTTATTGTTAGTCGTTAATTTATAGCAAGAGAATCCTTCGACAAAAATAGTTCCTCATTCGAAAGTTTTCACACTTCGTATAATTTCCCCACTAACAGTGTTTTCTTTTTTTACGTTTTGTACACGATGAACATATTTTTTATTTTATTTGTATATCACAACCTAAAAAAAGCATTCGGCTTATCCTTGTTGGAATCTAGTAATGACAAACCAAAAGAATTCAGGCAGCGGAATCACTCGAATATGACATCATACTCGAATATGACATCATACCACAGAAAAGCAGTTTTCAAAAGATACATGTGTTATATCATGTCTTGTCAATTGGTACATGTGTTATGCCATCTTGTATATAAAGATATACCTTTTGAACAAAAAATGTATTACGGTATATATTTAAGATTGTGTTTTGTTAGTAACAAAAGGTACTAGAAGCAGTTTTCTCTGATTTTCCAGTGCCCCACTTGCAGTATGCGAAGGAAAAGAAGAAGAAAAGAGAACACATCAGTGCTACCTAGGCAAAAGTGATTTTCCTCGTCGTTCAAGCCAGGGATTCCTGTAAAGGGATTAGAGGAATGTACAGGAAGCCCTGTACAGGGATTACTGCACAGGGATTACAGGAATTTACAGGAAACCCTGTACAGGGATTCCTGCCCAGAGATTACAGGAATGTACAGGAAACCCTGTAAAGGGATTCCTGCACAGGGATTACAGGAATGCACAGGAAACCCTGTACCGGGATTCCTGCACAAGGATTACAGGATTGTACAGGAAACCCTGTACAGGGATTCCTGCACATGGATTACAGGAAACCCTGTACAGGGATTACAGGAATGTACAGAAAACTTGTAAAGGGATTATAGAATGTACAGGAAACCCTGTACAGGGATTCCAATAATATACAGAAACCCTGTATAGGGATTCCTGCAGAGTTTTAGGCAAGAGGCCATTCCAATGGTGTTTTTATACTACTCGAGATAATAGTTTTCATTCCTGAATTAGCTATGAATGGCAAGATTTTACCACTAGCCAGTTTTTTTTAAAATGTATTTTTTAATTTCGTTAATGGGCTGTGGTTCGTCCTTTACTAGGTTACAGCTAGCGCTGCAACGATAAAACCTTCCAATCACAAGCACAAAATCACATTTATTCACAAATCTTGACGAACAATTTTGGGTAACAGCGAAAGGATTTACAGGCAAAATTTATAATATTGACGAAAACTTAAATAACATACAATAAATACCTTGTGCTGGCGCCGTGGAACAAGCCGAGACTTGGAGATTGCAAGTTCTCTGGTTCAATCCCGGACGACACAAGGAATGGCATCCATTTCTTAATGATTAAACAATTTTTTTCTTATGTTTCTCACACTGGACAGATTTTGCAATAGTAAGGATTAAGCACTATCGCTGTCCCATTTCACATACAAGCTAGTCCAAGTAATCTTTATTTTCGCAGTCAAACCTTGGTAATAGAATTTTTTTCTGATTTGGTGAATCAGAAGGTCATGAAATAATAAACGTATAGTAAATAGATGGGATAGTAAGGTAAAAAACAAAAAACACTGAAAGGTGAAACAAAATAAGACGGAAATAATAAATTGACATTTGGCATCTATTTACTAATGTGCCACTGTCTTTACACTGTTTTTCTTTTGCAATTAACCTACCTTGATCAACTTGGTCGAGACTACTCAACTGTAGATATCTGAGAATCGATGCTGCTTTTCCTTCCTCCTTGTCGGTGCTTCTCCCCCAACAACCGTAAACTCGTAATCTGGCGAACTTCGTTCGTTCCCCTCTTCGTCGTATTCCCAGTCTAGAATAGGAAAAATTCTTATTCATTTAACAGATCCAATAGAATATCAAATGAAATGAACGTCAAAATATTCATTAATAGAAAATTAATAATACTAGTCAACTCCAGTTTAATTTTAACACTATTATATTATTATTAAACAATATTAATGCATAAATTCTCAAATTCTAAGCTCACCCTAGCCGAGGGGATAGCATGCTAGACTTGAAATCCTTAATCCGTGAGTAGAGGCGTTCGAGTCCTGGTATCACTAGTTATTTATTTTGGGATATCACTAGTTATTTATTATCACTAGTTATTTATTTCACTAGCTAGATTTTCACTAGCTAGATTATTATCACTATTATCACTAGCTAGATTATTATCACTAGGTATCACTAGTTATTTATTCAGTGGCTTGACCTTATAAGCTCGAGTCCTGGTATCACTAGTTGTATCACTAATTATTTATTATCACTAGTTATTTATTTCACAAGCTAGATTTTCACTAGCTAGATTATTATCACTATTATCACTAGCTAGATTATTATCACTAGGTATCACTAGTTATTTATTCAGTGGCTTGACCTTATAAGTTCGAGTCCTGGTATCACTAGTTATTTATTTTGGGACAGAGGTCAGTGGCTTGACCTTGTAAGATTAGCCAGATCAGACCCTGCTCTAAATTGGTACCAGGACAAATCTGGAGAAGGCAAGCAGGAAGGGTCCGCCAAAGCAAAGGATTAACAGCACCCAGCCCCCCCCCCCCTTGTACTTCCTAACCGAAGGGGTCGTGAACAGAGATCAGCACCGCTAAAGTCCAATGCCGTTTTCTGTACCTTTTATCTTCAATGAAGGTAATGTAAGGTTGAAGGTTCTAAACATACTCGTCCTATTCCCAGTCTAGAAAAGGAGAAAGTAAAACTCCTATTAAATTACATTAAAATTATTCATTCCTGTAACGCGATTTAAATGACAAATATATTTAGAAAATTTCTAAAAAATATTTAGAAAATTTCCAAAAAATATTCATGAAAATCAAATATTAATACACAAAAATTCAAACAATATATTTTTGTGAAATGTAAGATAGCTTAAGTTATATACAATCTCCAACAATACCATCGTCATAATAGCTTAGAAAAGGAAAACTAAGATTATGGAGTGAGGCTAAGAGTACTGTTAATTAGGTGTTATCAATAAGTGGAAGTAAGTGGAAACTCGTCCTTGTGTTGCATAAAAATCACCAACACCATCTAGCGTTCGGCGGTTCTTGGCATTTTTTTGTGTAAAGAAGGGGAAAAAATAGCTTAACCAGTATAATTGGAAAATTAGTTTAATCAGTATAATTGGCAAAATTTGTTTAATCAGTATAATTGGAGAAAAGTAGTGTAGCAATAAATGTTTCATCTTGGTTTTGAAAAAAAGATACATTTGCTATTTGTTAACGCTAGATGATGTTGATGGTTTTTTTTGCAACACCAGGACCAATTTAAAAGCTGTAAAATCCCCCCCCCCTGGTATACGACGAAAGAGTTAATTCTATTTTTTTCACTATAGCTTTGTATCATTAACAAATCATAGTCAGCACAATAGCGCTGACTAAGTAAAGAGCGAAGTAGGCACAATATATTATTTTTTTTTTATCAAGGCACTTCGTCTGGAACGAGTTGTCGCATAAACCTCGGAAGGGGCCCATTCGATTGGGAATTGAAAGTTCCAGTGCTCTTTTAAGAGTCAAAGTGACTGGAAGGCAACCCCCCCCCCATTTTCCCCCAAAGGTATCCAAATCAAAATTTTGAGATAGGTATCTTGTTCAGCATAGTTGAAAAAAAAATTAGTCAAAACTGCCTCTGGAATGACAAGCCCTAGGGACAAAGGCTTCAAGTTATACAATTCGCCCATCGTTTACAAATAGTATTTACTATCAGAAAATAGGAGAGGGGCATGTTTGACCTTTGGTGTCTAAAAATGTCAAGGTCATTAGGATGAAGCTTTCAGAGAATGCAGAGGATAGTGTTGAACTAAATCAAAACACACTATGTGCATGCGGGTTTTCAAAACAGCATATCTCAGGAATGACTTACGATGTTGAGTCCGAATTTCCAGGAAAAATTAAGGAATGACCAATTGACCAAGAGGCTATATTTGTGCGCTAACACTACTACTACTACTGTAACAACTGCTTCTATTGTGACTACTCCTAACGCTGAGGATATCAAGATGAAAACTTCAAGAAATGTTGAGGGGGAAGCTGATTTAAAATCAAAACATATTATCTGAATATTGGTTGTCAAAAGGGTGGATGTGGGTTATAAAAAGGGTTTTATCTCAGGAATGTCTTATGGTATTAAGTTGGAAATTTCAGGGAAATATATATTTATATATAAGAAGATGATGAATTGACCAAAAAAGCAATATTTGCACGGTACAACTACAACCACTACTAATACTACTAGTACTAAAATTACTACTTATTGTGACTATTACTAAGGCATGGGTATTAACGTGAAAATTTCCGGAAATGTGCATGAAGGTTGTCAAAAGACATCGGTAATATCTTAGGAAAAGAATAAAGGATTCAGTTGCAACTTCCGGAGCATGATGAGAGTCGATGGAATGTACTCACCGATGCGATAAACTCACCAAAATGCAATATGTGTATACTACTACTACTAATACTTGAATACTGAAGGAGAAGTTGAACTGAATAAAAAAAAACACTGTGTGCATGCAGGTTGTCAAAAAGGCGTATCAACAATATCTTAGGAACGGCTTGGAGTATGAAGTCTCAACTTACAGAGCTTGTTGTGAAGGATGTACAACTAACCAAAAGGCAATATTGTCATACTACTACTACTACTACTGCTACTAAGGCTACGGGCATTAAGGTGAAAATTTCAGGGAATGTTGAGAAAATATTGGCCTAAATTAAAACACACTATGTGCATGCAGGTTGTCAAAAGGACGTATCAGCAATGCCCCAAGAAATGTTTACAGTATTAAATTGAAACTTTCAGAGTGTGTTGAGCAGAACGTCGAAAAAACAACATATGTGCTATGTAAATACTGCTACTAGTGCTACTACTACTACTACAACAACTATTGCTACTACTAAGCTAAGAGTATTAAATGAAGCTAAATAATTCATGAGACCACACTGGCTAATCATGATAAAACATAAGATTCGCGAAGAAATGAAGAAAACGAGGACAATAAACCGCCAGAGAAACAGTCACTGGTAGGTTATTGTCCTCGTTTTCTTCCTTTCTTCATGATTTTATGTTTTATTAAGATGAAGCTTCCAGGGAATATTTAGGGGGATGTTGAACTAAATAAAAAAAAAACTTTCTGAGCATGTAGATTGCCGAAAGGTGAACCAGCAATATCTCAGGAACGGCTTTAGATTATCAAGTTGAAACTTCCAGGGAATATTGAGATGGATTTTGAACTAACCAAAAGGCACTGTGCATGCTGCTACTACTACGATTACTGCAGCTTGTGAGGCTAGTGGTATTAAGGTAACAATTTTCAGGGCTACAACTATTTCTTCTTCTGCTCTTACTATTGAACTAAATTGGGTGCGAGTGCATCCGTCTTGTCAAAATGGCAAAGATACAATGTCTTAGAAATAGAAAAGGGTATTAGGTTTTATTTTTCAGCGAAAGGTGAGGTGTAAAACAAAATCAAAAGATACCATATGTGTCCATATTTTCAAAAGGGCATAATTTGTTGAAAAATTCTGTCCAATATATAAATAGTAAGCCAAAACCTGTATTCTTATAAAAAAAAAAACTTAAAAGATTCAAAATGCCCCTTTCTTTACTAAAGTAAAGGACTTTGTCAATTTAAAACAAGCAGAAATCAACTTTTTAAAACTTTTTCCATATGAGAAGTTTTCAAAGAAAAGTAAAGAGCTACATCAAGCCAAAGATGAGCAGAAATAAAGTCTAATAATTTTTCAAGCACAAAAGTACATTTTACAAAAATATGTTTTAAGTGAATTCTCTTTTTTAACCTTAACAGATCCAACATTATTAAACTTTCAGGAATAAACATCAGAATATATACTAAACTGTCAATCCACAATCATTTTCTTTCAGTAATCTTGATTATGGTGACAAACAGCTCGAAAAACAGATTTGTTTGTAGTAAAGTGCAAATTATGTATTTGTCTTTACAAGACACAGGGAGCGTCAGCCCTACTCCTCTTAATTTCTGTTCGTTTTAAGTTTGAATCGATTAATTATTTTAATTTTTGTTCGTTTTTTGGTTTCGTTTATTGATGGTGATTTATAGTTATTTTACGCTTAAAAAAATTATTCCACTTAATTTCTGCTTATCTTTGGTAAAGTGTTGCTCTTTCCTTTTCTTTTAAAAAAAAAGTTTTTTTTGTGCAAAAGGCTTTTTAAATTAATAACATTAAACATGGTGCGGGCTTGCTACTTGCCCCGTAAAATAGGACCCAGCAACGGAAACATCGAGTCGAACCCTCTGCCCGGCAATGGATCTGACAGATCTTTTTCCTTTATACTTATTGGTACGAGAGCGCATGAAAACAATCGTATATAAATAAACTATATAAATATTTATAATATAAATAAACATTAAAGTTGATTTTTAATTCAGTCCAGCTCTTAGCATATAAAACTTAATTTTCATTTCGATAGAACATTGGTGTATGCAAAAAGCGGAACCCCTTCCCCCTCTAGACGTGGGTGCAGTTTTGACCTATGTTTATACTTATCTCATTTACTATAAAAATAGTTTTTTAATTTCCTTAATTTAATTAAAAAAGTAATTACATTACAAAAAAACTGAATTATCTAGTTACCTTGATTCAGCTAAATGTCCAGATAACATAGTGAAAAATGGTGATTCACAAAAATGGTGATTTATCAAATTTAATCTAATTTGTTAGACAATGCTTAATCTTATTTTTAAAAGCTAATTTTGTCAAACAAAATTTAAAAATAGAACTACATACATTGACAACACTTTGTTTCTCATTTTTAAAGCCCCCTCTCCCGGATACTTTTATAAAAATCGGTTTATGTTTATGAACCAGTGTGAATCATTGTATTCATAATACTGAAGAGCCATCTACGACGTGTAAGCTTAGAAGATGACAGTCTAGTTAAAGACAGGCAGTTGCTATTACTACAATACCTAGTCTCCCTTTTTTTTACAGACCCCCCCCCAAATCTCTTCTGAAATTAATTAATGTTTATGAACCATTGTGAATTAATATACGGAAGAGCTAGCTACAATATGCAAGTCTAAAAGATGGCAGTTTAATTTAGAGAAATGGAAACACCAACCGGCCAACTGGGCGAGTTGCTTCAATTGCTCCTCCTTATTTTGTAATTGAATCCATTGGCGTCTTGGACTTTCAGGGTCTGAGTCCCCAATGATTTCCAATGTTTTACAATTATTCTCTACTGGAGGGTAGGAATATATCTTCTGACGGTTAAGTCGCCTGAAGGAAACACTCTTTTTTCGATCCTAAAAAAAGGAATTATGATCAATTTAAAACAAAAAAGAAGTACCAAAAATCTAACAATCCCGTTTCCAAAAAAGCTAAGATCTTTTTTAATAATTCACTCATCCATTTATGATATTATTTCATTCTACTAATCAAAAACTTTTATTTATGTTTATATCAGTGGTTTCCAAACTTTATTTGTTGAAAAATTTTAATCCTCGTTGAACTGTTTAATCTGAGGGAGTCATTTTTGAGGGAGTCAAAAATTGACTCCCTCAAAATAAATTTTATTTTACCTGAAAAATGTTTGATCATATGGTGCTTCCATTCCAATTCACAAAATAATACAAACTGGGAAATTTTTAGTACTACGAAATTTATTTAGACAATATCTTACAAACAGAAGAAAACAAGCAACAATTTTATATTGTTTTCTTTTAATAAGATGAATGTACTTGCCATTAATTAGCACGGTGGCCGGCGTTTACCCCCCCCCCTAGAAAATACCCCCCTGGTACCCACCCCCTCCCGCCGCGGAAAATACAGCCCGGCAAATACCCCCCCCCCCCCCCCCCCCCCCCCGTAGAAAATAAGGCTTTCCAAATTTGAGATTTACATTTGAGTTTTATTTTTTTTAATTTCCGTAGGGGGAAGGAGTTTTGTTACTTGTGTATTATGGGTTCAAATATTACGCTAAAGATCAAATTTTGTTCGAATCACAAATCCATGAATCACAAAGCCTGTTTAATTAGATTAGATAGCTCTTTTGAAAGTACTAACAAAAAATTTAGCGTAAAGAGCGAGGTATTGACTAGGGGGCGAACCCCCTCATATACGTAATCATTTCCGTTCGTTTTAAGTTTTAATGTTACTCCTTACTTTCAGTTGAAAAAACTTGTTTTTTCATTTAATTTCTGATGGTTTTTTAAATAATGCTGGGAAATCCGGCACCCCCCTCATAAAAATGTCCCGTCCCCCAAGGAAAGATCCTCTCAGGTAACCCCCCCCTCCTCCCCCCCCCCCCCCCCCCACCCCCCCCCCCCCCCCCCCACCACACCAGAAAAAATCCCTCCTGAAAACATCTGTATACTTCCCAATAATCAATACTATAAACAATGGGCAAAGTTCATAACTTGCAGCCCTTCCCCTGGGAACTGTGGGGGATTAAGTCATCCTTAAAGACATATTATAATTTTCGACTATGCTGAACAAAATGGCTATCTCAAAATCTTGATTGGGTGACTTCGGGAAAATATTAGCGTGGGAGGAACCAAGTTGCCCTTCAATTTCTTTGGTTACTTAGAAAGGGCACTAGAACTTTTAATTCCCGTTCAAATGAGCCCTCTCGCGATATTCTAGGACTACTGGATCGATATGATCCCCCCTGGGGAAAAAAAACAAACAAAAAAAAAAACGAACGAATAAACACGCATCCGTGATCTTTCTTCTGGCAAAAAAAATACAAAATTCCGCATTTTTGCAGATAGGAGCTTGAAACAAATACAGTAGGGTTTTCTGTTGCACTTATTCATGTGGTTTGATTTTCATTAAGGTTCTATCACTTTTAGCTGGTGTTTTTCTCTTTTTCGAAAATAAGGCAAATATTTTCAGGCTCGTAACTTTTGATGGGTAAGACTAAACTTGATGAAGCTTAAATATTTGAAATCAGCATAAAGATCCAATTCTTTTGATGTATCTACTGGTATCAGAATTCTTTTTTTTGGAGTTTCGGTTACTATTGAGCCGGGTCGCTCCTTACTTACAGTTCGTTACCACAAACTGTTTGATCGCTGATCAAAGTTTATGTTATTTATGCCTTTCATTTATGTTGTTTTACTGTGTTCATGGCCGTATATTTGACTTTAAAATACACTTATTTGTCTATCTATCTAATATGCAGAAAAATTATACCAAATACATTTTGCATCCAGACCCGCTATGCTTACCCCCCCCCCCTAATGTGCAAATCTATAGCACAAATTTATTTCTAAAGTAACGAAGAAACTAACAAAAAAAAAAAAAAAAAAAAAAAAAAAAAAAAAAAAAAAAAAAAAAAAAAAAAAAAAAAAAAAAAAAAAAAAAAAAAAAAACGGTGCGTTCTCGAATTTTACACAGCGTAAACTTGAGTGAGCGGCGCATAATACACAAGTACCAAAAATTTCTTCCCCCTACGGATATTCAAAAAAACTCAAATAGAATTCTCAAATTTGGAAAACTTTATTTTTCACAGGGGAGGAGGGAGTATTTTTCGGGGGGGCATTTTCCGCGGGAGGTATTTTCCGGGGGGGTATTTTCCGGGGGGCATTTTCCGCGGGTGGGTATTTTCCAGGGGGGGGGGGTATTCACATAGAAAATAATAGCACAAAGTTTGTCAAATCTGGGTGTCAACGATGACATGACTGCAGAAACCTTCTTTTCTACAACCTAACGAACACAATGTTTCGGTTTCATTTCAGCTAATGCAGAAATCCTGTCTCGTATAAAGAAGACTTTGCGGACGGTATCAGTGCTTTTAAAGCTTTATTTAGCAAAATATTATACTTGCTATTAATATCTAGCCCAAACTGAATAAGATAAATTCTGACAATATTGTCATAGGCTAATTTAATCAAGTTTACTTTCTAATTACTTATTAATCCAAATGCGTCATCTTCTTCCCCGATAAATGGATTCTGTAACGACGCATATTTTTTAAATCAAAATCATCAAAATAGTTCGACAAATGATTTAACGAAGCATCCAGGTGTCGAAAAAATGGACTTGTGTTTGCTTCTATGTTATCTTGGGCGCATAAATCTATAAGTGAAAACACGTATTTTTTTTTCAAATTTTTGCCTCCAATACTACTACTACTAGCAACTCACTGCAGCACCAAGCCACCTAAGGCCAACACAGCCACGCAGGATCACAGCTCACAGTTCCTCCCTCCCAATCTATTCAAAGCCTCCCTTTTTACACCCGCCCACGAAGTTCCCATTTCCTTTAAATCTTTCTTTATGACATCCTCCCACCCCAGATGAGGACAACCTGCTTTCCGCTTCATTTTCCAGAAATGAAGAAGGTGGTGAACCCAAATAATGTTTAATCAAGGATCGTTCTGACATATATAATCAACATGAAATATTCAATGAATACTGAAACATTTGGTAAACCCAGGTCCAAAACTCGGGAATAGATCGTATGTTTACAATATGTACAATATGTACTTTTGTTATTGTTGTCTCTTTTTCTTCGAAAAACAAGACAAATTTTTACGGCAAACTACACTACAAAATTAGATAATTTATTTTGTTGTTTCGTTTTTTAATGATGAAAGTGAATATATTACTTAATGCCTTTTTTATGCTCTTTCATTATACAATAGTCAAGTCTAGGGCAAATTCCATTTCGAGCACTTAAAGGGCTAAGAAAGCTAAAAAAATTCCGTACTCCCTTAAAGTTTAAACGTATGTTTCTAAAACAAAAATCGCTAGTGAGAAGTAAATTGCCATTTCTAGCTGATTCAATAACAGTAATTATTATTTTCCTTAGACTTAGAAGTAAAATTTTGTTTTGAATACGAATATGTAGAATTTTTTTTTTAAGGAGTCAGAAACCACTCATTAATGACGCCATCTTTGCTATGACATCATTTTAAAGGAGTTTTATGCAGTCATTGCTAATAGCGACTAAGTTCTTTTATAGATCATAGAAGCACATGACGTCATTTCAGAACATGACATAACCATTGAATATGACGTCATAGGAAAAAGAACGTAAATAGCAGCAGCAAAATGCATCAGCATCATATGCAAAGGTGAACTTGATTAAGTGACATTGTTTATATATTAGATAAAAATTAAAGTTATGAAGAGTTTTGCTAATTGTATTACAGCTTTTCTAGGCGGAAGCCGTGATTCTATGGAGCGACAGCGCTTCAGCAGAAGCTATATTTTAACAAAAAAAGAACTTCGAAAAAACAAATATGGGAGTCTTTACATTACCGTCAGAAAGGAGGACAACATAAGTGTAGCTGTCAAGAAGGTTAAATCGAACCAAAAGTTAAAGGCAGAAAATGAGATCAATTTGTTGAGCCTAGTGAATGATATAAATGGATGTATAAAAATGCTTGATTATTACAAAATTGGAAACAATTTCTGGATTGTTATGGAATACCCTCCAGAGTCAATAACTTTGAAAGACTTCCTCAGCCAAAACAAATGTTTGAGTGAATACAGAGTTGCCAATATTTTCCGGTATATCGTGACATCAGTTTTGGAGATGAAACATGCTGGTGTAGCTCATAGGTCTCTAAGATGTGAAAACATTCTTATAGATAAAAATGACAAAATAAAAATTACTGACTTCGGCATTGCCACAGAATTTGACAAGGCAGATGAAAAGCTCGGCTACGTCGACTATGAACTGAATAGCACAGTAGACCCGGTAACAACTTGGTCGTTAGGCATAATCCTTGGAGCACTATTGATTGGCAAAGACCCTTACGATTTTATCAAAAATTATCATCCACGTAACATCAAAGATGAAATATTCAAGAAACTGATGAACTCCAAAATTTTCAGGCTTGTCCCAAGAGTTACTCAGGAGTTGTTTGGACCTAGATAGTTTAAAGCGACCAAGTGCTTCGGAAATTCTACAGTGTTACTGGCTTGATGTATCATATCATCCACCAGAAGACAGATATGAATCTAGAGGCTGTTGGTGTTGCCCAAGTGGATTTAAAAGGCGAAAAAGAGCGAAGGTTCAAGAAAAAGAGCGAAGATTCAGGAAGAGACAAGGCCCCTGAATACACACTAGAATTTGTGTTTGCTTCAAGTTTTAATATCACTCTTTACTTTAATTTGAAAAAGAAAACCGAGTATTGGGAAAAGCTCAACAAAAACACAATTGGTTTGAAAGCCTTATGTCTCAAAGTAATTTGATGAAATTGCAGTCAAAATTTTTTCAATTTTTAGTCTTTTGTGAAATGATTGTTTTAAATAAAATGTATAGATATACAACAAAATATACAACTCTCCCTCTGTATTTGAAGGTATAATAACGAAGTTATATTGAACGTATAATCTCCCTCTGTATATAAGATATAATATTATATCATATCGCGGATCCGTCATTTTACGACTCTAGTAGCACTTGGAAACACTAAAGTTATCTACTAATAATACTACAATACTACAAACAGAAAGCGAAAACTTCGGATAAGTATATAACTAGTAACATGGTATGTAAGAATACGGTCTAATCCAGCTGTCCGATTGGTTAGGTCCTGTCTTATCGATAAAGCTTGACGACACTTGCACCTTTTGGAAAGATTTGGCCAAAGACATAAAATGACGTCTTTGAATGTGGTAGAAAGACGCTATTAGAAAACGTTTAGAGGAAGCTAAAACTTCACAAGGGAGGGGGGCACAGAGTAAAGGTCAATAAGAAGATAAGAAGAGAAATGGAGGAGGAGTTTGTGTTGTGGCACTGGTTTCAGAAAGAATAGTCCCTTGAGGAGTTGTTAGTAGCAGTGGTAGATAGATGGCTTCCATTAAATGATAACTATCCCACAGTTCTTCAAGTATGCCCAAATTCCTGATTATTAAGGAATCCGGATTGAAATTAGTAGTTTGTGCCTAATGTCAACCCAAACATGGAACGATTATAGCCTCTTTGTAGCTGTTTTATAATCACCTGATCATTGTGTGATTATACAGTAACTATGTTTGAGCTGTTCAGATGCAAAGCTGGCCAACTTAAAAAAACAATCAGAGAAAGAAAGGACCCATTACTTGGCCTTGATTTTGAACGCACTAATCATCTCGGAGAAAATTTCCAGCAATTTCTTCTGGTGATTTGCGAGCTTTAGTACACAAAAATGCATTGTGATAAGTGCGTTTTAATGTCAACTTAGTCAAATTAATTTCCAAAAACACCAAATATTGTTGAACAACAAAAACGTTGAAAAATAAAATGTAGGACAATATCAAATATGAAATTTGATCAATAAAAATATCGCTGAGAGAAAATGATTTTATATATATATATATATATATATATATATATATATATTTTTTTTTCTTGGTTTTAGGGAATACCCCAATGACTAGACAAAGTTATGTCAGTAAACTGCTTCGATGTTGAAATCTAAGAAAATAAAAGTTGACGTGGTCCTTTTGGCTTCCACAATCCTCATTTGCTCTTTTTTTTGGTAAGTAGCTTCTTTTATTTTTCAGCTCGATTTGCTTATATTCTTACATCTTACAAATATCAAAGAGTCAATTAATCATTCTCACTGGTGAAGCCTATGGTGAAGCTATAGGATGTGTCCTAGAGCTCAATCATCATTCATGGTTATCAATTATTCTGAGGATAAACACGTTCTTAGGATGAACAATGACACGTTGTCGAACATTGTCCTTATCGGCCAGCATTCTAGGACTAAACGGAAAGGAGGTCATCCGCGGTTGGGATGGGAGGATGTCATAAAGAGATATTTTAAGGAAATGGGAACATCCTCGGAGTTGTAAAGAGGGAGGCTTTGAATAGATTGGGATGGAGGAGGAGCGTGCGAAGCTGTGTTAGCCTCAAGCGGGTTGGTGCTGCGGTGAGTTGTTAGTAGTAGTAGTAATCAATTTTTCCTCATAATTGATTGACTTACAACTGTTTCTTATAATCTCATAACTTCAATCATTTTCGTTCTGAGGACACGGATAGTACAAAATTATTAGCAATTTATATTATTCCAAATGAAGAATAGATTGCAATGTTATTTGCACCATAAGCATTTTAAGGGCTAAATTTCTCAACTGCAATTTCAGGCCGACACTAATAAAAAAAGTTTGTTAATAATCAGTTATCATTATATTAATTTGATTAATATGAAATTACATTAATAAAAATTAATGACAATTGAGACCTGGAACAGACCCATGATTAACACAAACTTACTAATAGATTAAGACGTATCTTAAACAGACAACAAAATTACAATTTTAAACCAGTGTTTTCTTTTCAGGCGGGGGAAGGTGGGGATGAAAGGGGTTTCAAGCGACCATGGTCCACGAGCGGGAAGAATCTTCCAAGTGTGTAAGCCCTGTTATGTGCCTAACCTCGGCAACTATGACAAACTAACTTAATACCCCCCCCCCCTTCCTTCTCCGTTTCAAGAGGAGCTTAATAGAAAAACCGTAGAAGAGAAAAGTCACTATCTCCTATTTCCTATTTTCATCTATCCTTTTCCTTCTCTTAGGGTAAGACACCCAGTAGTCGGACACTTTAATCACTTTGAAAACTTTTTGACATTTAAACTACTCTAATTACTGTATTATACCACCTAGAAACTTAATTTTTGTATCAAAAAATTTCTGAAGAATTTCTGAACAAGAAGGTTACTATTTAAATAGTTTTCACTTGTACAGCGCCTCCTATTTTTGAATTTACTAACAAGTGACAATTCTGCCTAAACTCGGACATACAAACGGCTCATTGTAAATTGGTCATTAAAATAGTATAAAAGATTCTGTCCAAGAATAGGCAGGTGGCCGACTACTGGGTGTCTTACCCTATTTGTTATTGAGAGAGGTCCTTCAAGATGTGGTCAGGATATCAGCAAAAAGGGACACCATTGTTTATTTATGCTCAAACAGCTCGTTTGGAAACGCACAGAAATTTAAAAAAAAAAAAAAGGCACTGACCGAGCCATATTTAGCATGCCCGCTGTAGTTTGAGGATTTACACACCAGCAAAGACCACCTAAATGGAGGTATGTCCGTAAGAAAGCTATTATACAGGGTCAGGGGTTGAGCAAAAAAACTCAACAGTCAACTGCCAGAACAAAAGGCTATTCCTCGCCAAGTACCAAACTAGGTCTCAACAATTGGTATCATCAGATTCAACTGCACTTCGATTATATCACAGGTTAGTTCAACCTCAAACCCCAAATTGGCTTCGACAGGAAGCCCCATATACTGGCAGTGAATCATCATTCCCTGTTATGCCTTCTTCCCATGCCACTAAATTTTAATTTTATTTCTGCATATTATTTTTCCTTCTCAATTATCTTTTTAAGAAAATTAGCTTTAAAGTTATTTAACTTTTGGTGTTCCTGCCATTTGATTTAGAAAATGAAATTAGTTTAATGCTTGTAAAAAAAAAAAAAAAGTAAGCCGATTTGTACGTGATATAAAAATTGACTATAAGTTGTGTCTTACCAATTAGAGGCTCCGTTATATAATTAATAGAAGAAAGAAAAACGTACTTCATCATAATCTTCGTCTTTCCTCTTATTCTGTCTTTGTTGTGTATTTTCAAAATGTTCATTTAACAACTTATTAAGAATGTTGGACACTACAAGCATAGCACTAATCTAACCTAGAGAATTACAGTCCCCCACCTTAAACAGCAGGGGAAATCAGTTTTTTTGCATGAGTAACACTGATTCTCCTTTCTTTCTTTTTTTAAGGGTGTTGGCATTGAACCAGTGGCCGGAGAATATAGGGGAGGGCTCATTTGAACGGAAATCGCAATATTTACTGCTATTTTTAAGTAGCAAAAGCAACGTAGCATTTTCTGTTATTTTGCCCCACAAAATATCACTTTTACCCAGAGGAGGCCAAAATGCCGGGGATTATAAATCCTACGATTAATTTTCGTCAATTCCTTTGCCTTCAGCAGTCATATTTTATGAACATTTTCAATTTTTGGCACTAAACACAAATAAATTAATAGCGGTGATAAAAATGGTTGTGATTTTGTGATTTGTGGTCTTGTGATTTTGCCTTAAATTGAATCTCCTTGAATTCGAATCTCCACAAATTTCAAGTAACCCATTTAAAGACAGAAATATTATGAAAACTTTTTAGATGTAGATCAACACATTATTTGAATATCAGAAACCAAGCGATATTTATGGCTCTTTTGTGAATTGAATGCGACTTTGGACATTGTCTGATTCACGTTTTTGTCTTAAGTCATTAGTAAAAGTGAACCAACTTCAATAAATGACCTGTAATACAAGTTTCGCAGGACAAATGTAGTTATTGCTGGAGCTCTAATCGGGATATTTAGGAGGGTGTTTACCCTAGTCAAGCGGCAGTGGTAGCAGGACAAAAATGAACTCACTGAACTCTCCAAGGTGTGTTCAGGACTTTTCAAAGCTGATTTTGTTGGCGTTCGACTAGAGTTCCACGTGGAAGGCACAAACGATTGGAGGTCTTCTTCCTTCTGTTCATCAAATTCGTCATCTTCACAAATTCTTTCTTCATTTTCAGTCTGTAGTGGCTCCTTAAATCAGATTAGACACAGTTAAAGAAGAAACATATAACTTTAAAATTCAGCTGTCCAGTTAGAGGCTGATCATAACTATTTCTGATTTATACAAGAGACATCCTTAATCAAGGGGTGCCGAATGGGGGGAGGGGGGCAATTGTCCCCGATATTTTCGCCTCTCGCTCCTCAAGATTTTTCATTGAAAAATAACTTTTCTTTGCTATTTTCGTTGAAAAAAATTAAGAAAAAAATCCTGATGTTATAAGTTTGTAGTTCTATTTTACTTATCCTATTCCATAATCAAAACTTTTTCTTTTCAAACCTGACATCGTTTTCCAACGAAGACAAATTTATTCGTCTTCGGAATTTATTCAGGTGGAATTTATTCAGGGCCCAATCTTGGTTTTGGATTTGCCCTGTAAAATTTTCTTTCAGCAGAAATAATCTTTTTTGGGAATTATAATAATTTTTTACGACAGAAAGGATAACTGCCAAGGTTTGGTTATACTATGACTATATGAGACACGAATATTATTAAGAGTAACAATTTTGCACATTTGATCTCTACGGAAGTAACCAATAACACTAACATCACATTTTAAAATACAGAGCATATCTATCATATTTCTTTATAAATGATACAGATTATTTTAGTATCGCTTACTTATGGTAAGCGATTTTTCGTTTATTTAATTTTGCAGTTAATTTTTACAACAAAAAACACATCAAACTCATAATAATAACAAACTGGCTGAGGCCAATTCAATTTCCAGTAAGTTCTTGCTTATGACTTGACAGACTACCTTGATTTGATTGCAGCCGTCTGTTATCATTCGCATTGTGCCTTCCCTGGGCAAATTTGTGTTTAATGTATGTTTTGGATATCCCATATCCCATTCGGATCTACTCTGCTTTTCTTTTGGCCCTAGATGGTTGGCCAAAAAAAATGATCTTTGGCAACCTGTCATCCTTCCTCCGTGGAATGTTTCCAAGCCATCTCAAATTTTCTCTCATTATAGCCATAGAGAGTACCTAAGAAGCATCGCTAGCTCAATTGGCATAGAATCCTAAATCGAAAGGTCGTCGTTTTGAGCCTGAAGAAGTCTGCCAACAGGGATTTTTATGTGAAATAGAACTTGAAGCGATGTGGCCCTGTCTAAGACCTATTTAAACACTAGCTGTGGTAAAGTATGTTTTTTTTTATTTAATTCCTTTAATTTTATCAAAAAATAGCATTCAGAGGATTTGTAGCCAGTTGGAAATGGAATTAGTTGAGTAGCATGAAGGTGGAGTGCTGGCACCCAGATCTCAAGGAAATTCTGAGAATTATATCTACATTAAGGGCGTACATAAGATTCTTTTGGAATTCGGAAATATATTGAAAATATATTCTTTTTGGGATAAAAACTAAATTTTTGGAAACAGATATTAATCAAAAATATATTAATTTTTTATCATAAATTTTTTTTTTTATCATTTTATTTTATAATAATTTGATCTAGTAAAAATCAATATAACACAAAAATCTGCATACAAATGGAGAGGTTCCATTGTAACTGAACCACCGTGTAACTGAACCCCTGTAACTGAACCCCGTGCAATTGAACCCCCGTATAACCGAACCCCCGTGCAACTGAACCCTCGTGCTACTGAGCCCTCATGCAACTGAACCCCCATGCAACTCAACCCCATTTAACTAAACCCCCGTGTAACTGAACCACCACGTAACTGAACCCCCGTGCAACTGAACCACCATGCAACTGAACCACCATGCAACTGAACCACCATGCAACTGAACCACCATGCAACTGAACCACCATGCAACTGAACAACCGTGCAACTGAACCCTCGTGCAACTCAACCACCGTACTTACATTGGGTAAAACACAAGTTATAATCTTTACATGTTCAACCTTGTTGGAATTGTTTGCTTTTTTAAGTCTTTATATAAATTACTGTCAAGGTGATTTATAAAAATGCTCTGTTTTGTTGTCACAAGAACAAAGAAAATCGGACGTCATAAACTCTTAAATCCTGATTTATTTCTTTTTTTCGATGTCTGTTAATTGGGGTTCCCTTCACCCTGTCACTTTCTACAGGTCTAAGCGTTTACCCCCTCCCCCGTGGAAAATTTCCCCTCCTCCACCCACGGAAACCTCATCACCTGGAAAATACCCCCCTCGCGAAAATTATGGTTTTCAAAATTTAAAATATTTGTTTGAGTCGTGTTATTTTTTTAGTTTAATTGAGAAGTTCCAAGGGAAGTGGAAAAGAGTAATTTATACGTAAATCTTACCCCCCCCCCCTCCGTGCAAATACTTTCTTCTCATGAAAGATCCTCCAGAAAACCCCCTCCACAAAAAATTTCCGTATGTTTCCCAATGACAAATACTATCTGTAAGCAATAGACAAATCAAAAAACTTAAAAAGGAACTGAAACTTCTGCAATGGGGTTATCTGATTGTTTTGTAGCTAGGAAGAGGAGATATCTCAAAGGGTGCATTTTGATGTCAAAACATCTCAGCTCTCAATGAGCCTTCAAATAAATACAGAATTAGGTCTAAGGGAGAGACGACAGGAGGATGGAGGTAGAAATTCTTTGATAATCCTCAGACATTTCTAGTCTTTCTTTATAAGCCGAAAGCGATTGGAGACTAACCAACCACAAGAGGTATTTTTTTTTTTGGGGGGGGGAGATTTTCCACGGGTAGGTATTTTCTGGGAGGGGGGTATTTTCCGTTAGGTGTTATTTTCTGCGGGATATTTTCCTTAAGGGATGGTTTTTTTGCGGGGGGGGGGGGGGTAAACGGCGGCTCTCATCGTCTACATACTGTAATTTTGTTTTTTTACCACTTTGCTTATTTTGTTGTTTGCATTTTGTGGTATTTTCTACGCTCGTAGTTGTTTATCGTTTGGTTTGGAAAAGATTAATTACCTGCTTCGGTGCAGTGGTTCAGTTGCACGATGGTTTCAGTTACACGAGGATTCAGTTGCACGGTGGTTCAGTTGCATGATGGTTCAGTTACACAGTGGTTCAGTTGCAAGGTGGTCCAGTTGCACGGTGGTTCAGTTATACGGTGGTTCAGTTGCACAGGGGTTCAGTTACACGGGGGGTTAGTTACATGGGGGTTCAGCTAAATGGGGTTGAGTTGCACGGGGGTTTAGTTACACGAGGGTTTAGATAAATGGAGTTCAGTTGCCCGGTGGTTCAGTTACACGAGGGTTCAGTTGCACAGGAGTTCGGTTATACGGGGTTTCAGTTACACGGTGGTTCAGTTACAGGGGTTCAGTTGCTTGTGGTTCACTTACACGGGGGTGCAGTTACACGCACACCACCAGGAAACTTTTTTTCCTTCGTAAATTATATTTCCAAAATCATAGTTTTGATAAGCCTGCCTTGTTTTGCCTTACAACTGGGGGACCAAGTTGAAGTTTTTTTTTTTTTGGGGGGGGGGCAAGGACACCTAAAGTCCCAAATGTGTGATGTGTCCCTTTCTGCTTCCTGGTACATGCGCAAGGAAGGCGCGAAATATCAAATTTGAAAGAAACTTCAAGATTTTTGCCACTTTTTTTGTATGAGCGTTCCCTCCTCCGGATTCAATTCTCGCATCTCTCTTTTTATTATAAATGTCAATTTCGTCTCTGTTTCCATTCACGGCAAAGGTATATATACCTTTATTTAGATACATTTGCAGTGGTTCCGTTTATCCCAAAGTAAATTCTCACTTTCTATAACCCATAAAATCCTGCTTAAATATTGAGTCTCAATAGAGATACCTTATATAAAGAGAAAGGAGCGGGAATCTCTAGGAGGGAGGGAGAAGGGAGGGAGGTGGGAAGAAATTAGGGGGGCGGAGGGAGAAGGGAGTGGGTATTGGGAATTTCATACATGTATTTATTACTAGAAACAAGGCCTAACTAATTTTGGGGGGAGGGGTACAAGAACAAGCCACTAATACTAGTCTCTTAAATCAAGACATAAACAAATTATCACCAGAAATTATTGACATTACTCGTAATTCTATCAAAATTTTTGTCAAATGAATCAGAATACTCTTTTCTTTCTCCACATTTTTCAATGTCTTAAAATTCTAGATATGGTAGACATTAGAACTACCCCCCCCCCCTCCTCCCCCTGCGTGCAAGTACATTTTTGTTTAATATCATAATTTAAATTATTACACAAGTAAAATTTCTTGTTGTTGGTTGATTAAATCAAATTCCGGTTTTACAAAAGGAGCCGTTAATGACAATTTTGCACAGGCCTACTAAAATAGGCCTACTAAAATACAGAACATATGATGCACAGGCCTACTAAAATAGGCCTACTAAAATACAGAACATATGATGCAAGTAGACAATAAGCAAATACAAATTAATCACCAACCGTTTAAAATTAATTAGTTTTTAATTAAATTGAGAGTTTAAAATTTGATAATGTGGAAGATGGTTGGAATAATTTTAGAAAAATAATTTGTGAAGTTGCTGAAGGTGTATTAGGGAAGAAAGCTAGAACTGCAGCTAAGAATATTAGTGAAAAAGCTTTATGTTTAATAGAAAGGAGAAAGGACTTGTACAAGAATTATCTGAGTGATAGATCGCATGAAAACAAAAGAAATGTAAAGAAAGTGGAGAAAGCATTGAAATACGAACTAAGGAGGTGTGAAGTGGAGGCCATGGATAAAATTGCCGAGGATTTAGAAGATGCAGCTAGACGGCATAATAGTAAAATATTGTACTGGCACGTTAACAAATTGAGAGGTAGTAGTCAATCCGGACTTGTCCCAGTTAAAGATAGGAATGGGGTGGCAATTAGCGATAAGGAAAAAGCTAAAGCGAGATGGGCCGAACATTTTGAGAACTTGCTTAACCGAGATAGAGTTGCAGGAAAAAATATAGAGGAAAATGAAAAAGTTTGTGATACCTTGGATGTGAAGGAAGATTCTTTTTGTGAGGAGGAATTAGCAACAGTACTAAAAGGATTAAAGAATAATAAGGCTCCAGGCGCTGATAGGGTAGTAAATGAGTTTCTTAAATATGGTGGCTCTGAGGTTAGAAATAAGTTATTGAAGATTATGAATATGATTTTTTGAAAAAGGGGAAGTACCTAACGATTTTAGGAAAACCTTAATTAAGCCACTTTATAAGAAAGGTGATAAAAGTGAGTGTGGTAATTATCGAGGCATTAGTCTGGTCTCTGTAGGTAGCAAATTGCTTAGTAATATGATACTTTTTAGACTGAGAGATGCTGTAGACAAAGTTTTAAGAGAAGAGCAGTGCGGTTTTAGAAAAGGTAGAGGATGTGTTGACCAAAATTTCACTCTTAGGTTAATAATTGAGAAGTGCCTAAGTTTTCAAACACCTTTGGTCCTCAGTTTTATAGATTATGAGCAAGCGTTCGATTCTGTTGATAGAGGAGCTTTAGTAAAGGTTTTATCCTTGTATGGTATACCAGACAAATACATTAAAGTGATTAGTGCTATGTACGAGAATAACACTGCTGCGGTTAAGGTAGGAAATGAGGTTAGCAGCTGGTTTTGTATTAAATCAGGAGTTAAGCAGTGTTGTGTTCTATCCCCCTTTATATGGATTATTTTGATGGACTTTGTTTTAAGGAGCACAGGAAAGGCAATGGGAGACCACGGAATCAAATGGGGAGGAAAAAGTCTCCTAGACTTGGATTATGCTGATGATTTAAGCATCCTAGATGAAAGTGTGAGCAAAATGAATGAAGTTTTAGAGGTTTTGCGAGTTCAGGGTGCTAGTATTGGTTTGAAAATTAATGTTAGGAAGACTAAGTCACTAAGGCTAGGAATAAATGAAGATGAAAAGGTGACGTTGGGTAATGAAAAGATTGATCAGTTGGGCAGCTTCACTTACCTTGGTAGTATTATTAGTAAAGATGGTGGGAGCAGTGAAGATGTTAAAAATAGAATAGCCAAGGCTCAGGGTGTTTTTTCACAGTTAAAAAAAGTCTGGAAGAATAGGAAGATAAGTCTGCAAACCAAGATTAGAATCTTAGAAGCTACAGTGATGACAGTGGTCAAATATGGCTCTGAACCATGGACGCTCCGAAAAGCGGATGAAGATTTGCTAGATGTTTTCCAGAGAAATTGCTTAAGGATTGTTGTGGGTACCCGGCTGACTGACCGTATTTCAAACAATAGGCTATACGAAAAATGTGGTTCAATACCGCTTTCTAGGTCTATAATGAAAGAAAGGTTGAGGTGGTTAGGGCATGTTGTGCGGATGAAGGATGACAGATTGCCGAAGATTGTTCTTTTCGGCCAACCATCTAGGGCTAAACGGAAAGCAGGTCGTCCCGTCTGGGGTGGGAGGACGTCATAAAGAAAGATTTAAAGGAAATGGGAACTTCGTGGGCGGGTGTAAAAAGGGAGGCTTTGAATAGATTGGGGTGGAGGAGGAGCGTGCGTAGCTGTGTTGGCCTCAGGCGGCTTGGTGCTGTGATGAGTTGTTAGTAGTAGTAGTAGTAGTAAGGTAAGGAATACGACATTGACTTTACAGTCCCTACCGGCGGTGCTGATCTCCGTTTCTTGGCCCTTCAGCCAGGAAGTGCAATGGGGGGTTGGGGGCCAACCATCCTGTGCTTTCGCACACCCTTCCTGTTTACCTTCCCCAGATTTCTCCAGGTACCCATTTAGAGCTGGGTCGACTCTGGCTGAGCTTACAGAGCCACGCCACTGATCCCCGTCTCAAACCAGATTATTGAATACACTAGGATTCGAACCCTCGACCTCTCGGACAAAGAATATTAAATCCAGCGCACCAATCCACTCGGCTCCGAGTCCTTAATTAATTACCAACTATTAAATTAAATTACCAATTATTAACTTTTAAATTGATCACTAACTATTAACCAACTATTAAATTGCCAACTACTAAATTACCAACTATTAACTTTTTAAACTAATCACCAACTATTAACCTGATCGATAGCTCAACCAGAATGATATCTTAGCCTAGATTTTTCCTTGTTTGCAATTTATATACATTGTAAAATGTAAGCAAATTATTAAATCTTTTCTAGTCGAGTATCTTCGCATTAAACTTTATAAATGAACTAAATTACTCTACACTATATTCCTCATATTCAAACATTTAAACCACAGTTTATAGAATTATCCAGTAAGTTTATCGCAGATCATTTCTGGTCTTCATTCTCGGTACGAACAAAAAGCTCCTCCCACTTCTTTCTGCATTAGCGGGTTAGTCTGTTTCTGATTGTTTCCAACAAAGTGCATTATTCGTAATAGCGGGTCTCCACTTGTTTCCGATTGTTTCGCGTCTGACTTGTCTACCCGTGAAAAGATCTGATGCCGCTTATGTTTCTATCTGCAAAAACGTTCTCTGGAGCACTCGCACCTTAGTCCGAGTTTTTATAATGGGTGAGATAGGGAAAGATCATACTGGATAATTATATAAACTGTGATTTAAACAAAGGCCAAAAAAAAAAAAAAAAAAAAAAAATCTTAAGGGAATTCGATATCGTAAAAAAATCTGCCTATCTCGTCCATTATAAACTTTTTAGTTTGTGTGGCCAAACTATTTAGAATTGATTGGGCGGTCTTGCCATAACTTGTAGAGATTGGATAAGCGATCCAAATAAACGACAGAAAACTAAAAGCCGACATATACTTTCCCTGAAATCTTAGAAAACCCTTGCAACTTTCTCTTGTTTTGTGCTGGAGATAGATATTTCTAGTTTTGGAGAAACTTATGTCATTAGGAAGTGTAAATTTTGTCTTTTCGATCAAACGGAGCAAAAATTTTCTTTCTAAAATTCAGGAAAGGGTTGTCCCTAAAAACGTTCTAGTATACCTGCTAGAGTAAAGTGATCAAATATAGGAAGTGGAGATACCTTGGACATGTGATCCGCATGTCCGAAACTCGACTACCGAAGGTCATCTTTCAGTGGCAGCCACGCGGTACCAGAAGAATAGGACGCCCCACAAATACCCTACGACGCAGCTACCGGGCTGACCTCGAAAACCTCAATGCCTCAATCCAACCTGAATGGGAAGATGTCTGGGCGGCTGCAGCAATGAGAGATGACTTGCGACTCTTCTTGGATGCCCTAAGCGCCTCTGGAGGCACAGGAGGATCTAAGGTATGGATACCTGCTAGGAAAATGCTAAAAAACACCTCAAAAGAAATGCCATTTGAGCAATTTGACAGCTCTTCGAATTTTCTGTGGTGCGGCCCGCTTTGATTGAAAACTTTACCGACAAAATAACATTGTCTTTTCGATCCAATTTCATAATAAAATCACAAATTCTTAATAGGTTTCAATGATAAATAGTCCCCTGAAAGAATTCGCTAATAGACCCATTGCCTTTGAGACAGTCAGCCGACGTTGAGGCTCACAAAATGATGTTTAAGGTATCGAATCCTCTTAAATGTGGTTTATGTTTTAAATAACAAATAGTATATTATAATTATACTGTAATTATACACATTACAATATAACATACGTAATTATTATATTATGTTATAATGATTATTAACTATTATAATAATGACCACAATTATTATATTATAATAATTATTGTATTTTATGTTTCTTAATTATATTATAACTATAAAAAGCAATGCATCTTTTTCTTTATCATTTTTTATTGTTGTTTGCTTTACAAAATTTGACAACTAAACAATAAATTTTCATGATGGCCTTTTCAGGCCAACTTTTTATGATGACCACACAACGAAAATTAAACTTATTGATTGCATTATAAAAAATGGTTTATGATAGCCAACAGATTTTGATACAATTTATTTTAATTTATTTTGATTTAATTTAATTTTAATTAAATTTTAATAAACAACCTTTGATACATTTTTTTTTTAATTGGAAAATTCAATACATACCTTCCAGATAAAGATACCACCGGTGGATATACTACCATCTCCAGCTGTTTCACATTCATCATCAGTACTTGAAACATCACTTGTCCAATCCTTGCTTTCCGTGAATTCATCACCACTTTCTGGTGAACAAGATCTCTCTCCTTGGAATTAGAAACTTCTTCCTCGCCACATTCCAGCTCACCCAAGACTACGGCTTGGATTTTTACGATGTGCTCTTGGTTGTCATCATTTGCTTTAGAGGGCACTGTATCAGCGACAAATTTCATTTCACCAAGAATCGTAGACTCACATTGAAGCAATAGCTCCTTTGCTGAAGAAACTGTAGATAAAATGTCGTTTGCATTCTTTTTATTTGACATAACTGCAGTCCACGTATTGTTCAAAACTGTGGAAATATCTTTAGCTTTTTGCTGCTCATTCTCAAAAGATTCAGTATCAGCGTCATCAAGTGATTGAGGCAAAGAGTCGGGAGTAAAAATTTCGTTACTAGAGAATTCTGGGATTATGACCACATTTTCTGTAGGAATATTATCTGTCGGCATTTTAGATGAAAATTCCCCATCCGTAATTTTTGCATTTTCATCAGCATCTTTCAGGGACAGACTGATACTTGACTGCCTCTCTGTAATAGGCTCTACAGAATAATTACAAATCATATCATTACGGAGGCTAGAAGACGAAGGAGATTTAGGGTTTGATTCTAAATAACTTAAATTTTTGGAATTTTCTATTCCAGAATAGGTCTTTGGCAATGAAGAGACTTTCTTTAAAGAATCGGAGACAAAATCTTCCCCAACTTCTTTTGCATCATGATTTTGATTATGGCCAACCTCCTTAAGGCTGGACTCTGAAGAGAGACTTTGGGATTCCTCTAAAATGGGGGTCAATAAATGTTTCCCTGCATTATAATTAATTTCAATCACGTGACTAGAACCTTCCATTTCACAAGATGGCAACACTTGTTCACAGCTACCTTCACAACCTACATCATTCTCAATCTTAAAACTTAGTTCAGGGGCATTGCTAATCAGATCCAGAATTTCACTACGTCTTTCAGGGGAAACTTCCAATAAATCTGGAATATCAATATCCTGCCTTGAGATAGAAAGATTTATAGATGAGAAATCTTTTTGATAACTAATGTCACGATATGAGCCCTGAGGTGTACTCGTGAGGACATTGTCACGCACTGGGCTTTCAAAATAACTACTATTCAAAACTGTATCACTAGTATTGACGATGAATTTTAATGCACTAATTTTATCAGGGAATTCCTTATCTAGTAGAGGTTCCTTATCACTAAAACTTAAGCTTTCAGAACCATTTTCAACATGAGTCAATCTCATTAAGTCAGTAACAGATCTAGATTTTTCACGTACGAGATTCTCAAATTCCCCCCGCTCGGCACGCTCTTCCACTTCTAAATAACTTGGAGTCAAACTATCAAGCTGTTGGGTCTCTAAAGTAGTAGGGCCGAAGGGGTTACTTAAAACCGCTAATCCCAAATCAAACTTCGGCTTAATTTCTTCTTCTCTTCTCCATTAAGGGCTTGATCCAACGTCCTTAACGCTTCATTGACCTTTTCCGCATAGGCCAGATCATCATCACTAGCTACTCTGGCTTTCGAATGCTCAGCTTTTAAAGACTCTTCAAAATTAGGCATGCCAAAGAGGCTTTCATCGGCGCTTGGCCCATCACTAAACGCCGAAAATTGACGTTGCAGTCTATCCCAGCGAGTGTCGAAATCAACATCGGATCTCATAGCTACTGCATGAAGACCAGAAAGGTTTGCAATTATGTTTTCAACAGGTGGACGACCCTCTGGCTGGGCGGAAAAACATTGAAGCATCAGCTGATACCTGAACAAAACAGAAGAGTTAGATGACAAACATATAACAAACATAAATATATTGTATAATGTCTGTGGCAACTTTGACCACAGCAACCAACAATTAGAGTAACCAAAAATTAGAACCCAAGCCCTAAAGTCGGTCTCAATCAGGAACCCTTTTCTCTATCTAAATTCACTAAGGGCAAAGAGATTCAAACAGAGATATTTAGTTAGGAAAGGTCTGAAGATTTCATACAAAAGATTAATTTAAAAGGAAACATAGCTCGTGTCTCGGCTCTCCGCCAAAATAGGCAATTAGCCTTTTTCAAAGCACACGCTAACGAACTACCATCCGAGAAAATAAATATCACAAAATGAAAGTAGCAAAAAGAAAAAAAAAACAAAAACCAACCCCAATGTCCTTAAACATAAGAGCATCACAATCCTGCGCTCCTAACAAATATTGGATCTTGAGTAATGCTCAAATTCTTTTCACTCCCTCAATAAAAAGCTATTACCCCTTTGACTTCGTATCATCTTGTTTGGAATAGCCAGCCTCAACTAACTCAAAAAGCTCCCCCGTTTCGCACCTTAAAATGAAAGATCAGATTACGAGTTATTACATTGAAGTAACCTGATGCTTGACAGATTGTATTTCAGGAGCCCGTTAAGAGAGGAGTCGTTAGCATTTTGTAGATAGGACATGGACTTGGAAGGATAGTCATCTGGTAAAAGCAAACGTATTTAGAACCATCTCTTTCGGTGAGTTATTCCATTAAAGACATCTGGTATTTGACAGATTTTATTTTAAGAGCCCGCAAAGCCAGGAGTCATTAGCACTATGTGGATAGGACGTGAATTTGGAAGCGTAAATTCATCGGAAGAAGTAAATGGTATTTAGAACCATCTCTCTGATTGAGGTATTCCACCAAAACTATCTGATGTCTTCAAAGTTATCAAATGAATACTCATACACAGAATCAAATGGCTGATCCGGGTAAAGGATCAGTGGCACACCAGGCACTCATTATGCGCTTAATGTTGTGAAATATGTTTAATATCTTTTTTCGAAAGTTATCCCTTACAAAAAAAGCTTCAAGATGATTAATCATTTAACGTAAATTAGTATATTTTATGAAATTTCAGTAAGTGGAATATAAGGTTTAATTTAGTTCAGTGAATTTAAGGAGAGCCAAAAACTAGAGCCAAGGAAAAACATTTAAAACATTTTAACATTTTAAAGAAAACATTTTAAAGAAAAACATTTAAATTAAGGAAGCAAAAACATCTAGGTTTATGTTTTAGAAAGTTGCACGGCTTTTATTTAAAAAATGGTATGAACCGTCCTAGCGGAGTGGTTAGCGCTCCGGACTTGGAATCCTGGGGTCAGGGGTTCGAGTCCTGGTGTCGCTGGTTATTTGGTTTGGAACCGGGGCAATGGTTTGACCCTGTAAGCTCAGCCTGAGTCGACCCAGCTTTAAATGGGTACCTGGAGAAATCTGGGGAAAAAAACACGGGAAGAGTCGGATGATCCCAACCACACATTGCCGAAGGCATTGAATCAAAATATCGGTACCTGCGCAACGCAGACCATTGGTCTGCGTTTAAAGCTCTGAAAGTTTCATTTGAAAAGAATATGAATTCCCACATTTTTTATTTATTACTTGATCTATAAATCAACTATAAATAAAGCAGTATTCACGAAGAAATAAAGCATAAAAATGATTCAAACCATATTTTGGCCACAAAATATCAAAACACACTCTTGGAAAAATTAATTTTGGGTTAGATTTGCTATGTATAGTTTTCGGCTCTGTTCCATCCATTAATGTTGTCAGCAAAATGACTAGATAACCTATTTCGTATTGTTGTCCAAAATGCTTCCTGGCAAAATTCATCAGTTGGTCATCAGGCAAATCGCATGAAATATCCCTCATCTGGCAACTTTTCAATTCACCATCATTTTCCTGGTAACCATGTTACTTCAAGATGCAATTAATCATAACTTTTTTTTTCTTTAAAGAATATAATTTGATTTTAGACAGCCGAACTGCAAGAAGGGGGGGGGGGTCGATTCTATTCTTTAAGCTGTGTCCAACCACCCTCCAGGAATCATTGGGATGGAAAAACTAAATACAAGAAGATCAGATTTTTTGGGCCTAAAAGGATTTTTTTTTCTGACTTTACGCATCCTTCCATAACCCCAGGAGAAAACCTTCCTGATACTATTTAACTTGGAATATACGCACCTCTGACTGAGGCTTCTCTTAAGTATGACCAAAATTGTCAACTCTGTCTAAATCTATTTACGCGGGGTGGGAGACTAAAGCTCTAGAAAATTATACATTTTCCAATGATTCCCTACAATTCTCAATTTTTCTTCTAACTTAATCTCCCGTCCCATTTATTCCTGGGTATGTACAGAGAGGCCAAATCCACGAAAAGATAGGAAAGGGCAGAGAATTTTTATTTCAGATTTCTAGCGAAGATGCAAAAGAAAAGTATTTTCAAAATCACTGGGGGAAAATTGCCCCCCCCCCAAAAAAAAAAACTGACACTCCTACGTATATACCTGTCTTTGCTCTTAAGTCTCAGAATATCAACATTTTAAAATCGAGCACACTAAAAATTAAGCGCAATAAAATAAAAAAAAAATCACAATAAAAATAAAAAATTAAAGTAAACCTTGTCTGGACATCTCAATTTATTGCCTGATAAACCAATTTCTGATTATCTTTAGCCAATTACCATAAATCGCCAATCAAACTTATGTTTATATCACATACACTTATCTATTAAATAAACAGAAAATAACTTGACTACTGTCCTGTGATAACAAATTTGAAATTTCAACAACAAAAAAAAAAAGAAAAATCAGAAATCCTTCTAATAGAGTCTGCGTTTATTTCTTTGTTGTGTTATTTGTGTGAACTGTTGACAATAAAGATCAATCGATAAATTTGAATCATAATCAATGCTAAGAACTGTTAAGATTACAGGAACATAAGAAACAACGCATTCTTTCAGGGATGGTAATAACCCATATTTTCTAGGCATTTGCCCAAAATAATTTACGAAGAACAACCAAGACAAAAAGAACACATAAAACGCATTGAAACGCTCTAACAACAAAAGATATTGTCGCTAAAACCAGTAAGTAGCGTCCGCTATTGAACATCAAAACACAATATTGAAACGTTAAAAAACGTGCCCAAAAAGTTAGAACGTTGTAATGACAATAGTTGACTCAAAGTCGCAATACTGAAACGTTGGAACATGTTGAAAAATAATTGAAACTTCCTATTGACGTCTTGTCACAGTCACAATATTAAATAAAGTGTGTTGAAAGAAGCCAAACGTTCAGATAACCAACGTTCTAATAACGTTTAAAAATAATACTGAATTGCTGCAATGTCAAAATCATAAAAAAATGGAGACAAATTTTTTATTGAGAGAAATAATATCTAGAAGACAAAAGGCACACTCCATGTCACGAGAACCTTAATTCCTACAAATTTTACAACAGAAAAGAACTCTTCCACATCGCAAAAAAAAAAAACATTAAATATAGGTTTTAAGTTTATTTGTTGCTAGCGTTCCACGATGCCAAACTAATTAGTTACACTTCAATAAGCAATCAAAACAGCGGCGGTTTTAAAGGTAGAGGAGGGGGGGGCAAAGAGCTTGCCCCGGTCACAGAAATTTTAGAAGCCCAAAATTTCAAAATAACCAAACGGTTATAAATATTTATAATTTTTGAAATTTTATCAGCATTAAAGTAAAGTATGGGGCACTGATGGCAGTAAGCATAAGCAATTTAATCCAAATTTTTCATTTTCCCCACAACTTCATCATAATTCCTCTAAAATAAAAGAAAGTAGACCGAATTTAAGTAATTTCAATACTTTTGTGTATTCAACTTTTGCTATAATTTGGCCGAAAAATTTTTAAGACACAGGCGAGGGGCTGATAACCAAGATTCAGCAACGGAGGCGTGAGAGGCCAGAACCGCCACTGAATTATAAGAAATACCATCATAGAACATTTTCTAACCAAATTTCAACAAATCTGAAAAGTGGGCGCTTCGAACGGCCGAGGAAGATTTATTTATGTTTTTTTTTGCAAAAGAGCTGTCTAAGGATAGTAATAAGTATTCGTTTGACTGACCGTATATGATATGGAATATAATTGTCATAGGAATCAATTATCATCGAAATTATCCAGAGGAATTGTCAAAGGATAGTCTTAGGTATTCGGTAGTCAAAGGACAGTTTTAGTTGACGTCTTATTGTATATGATAGAGTAAGCAGTAAGATAAATGTGATTTGATTCTAATGAAATCAAGAATAAGAGGGCCAGGTCACGGTTGGCGGATGAAGGATGGCAGATTGCCAAAAATTATGCTTTTTGGCCATCCATCTAGGGTCGTGATTACCGACGTGTGTGCAGGCCCAACCGGTAAAGCATGGCAATATTTTGGTGAGTCAGGGGCAGGACGTGCATCCTTCAGCTGACTTTACACTAAATTGCTAATTGTGAAAAAAAAAATTCATGTGAATGACGTCACATTCATATATAGTTGAGGAGTAAAAAAGATGCATGATACCATTGTGACTTTATACACTTTATAAAACGTCTTGTATTCTGAAAAGATTTTTCATTAGTGTAAAATATGCCTAGAGGACGACCCGAAAAAAATACGAAGTTAATGACCTTTCAAGATTCCCTCAGTCGAATACACGCAAAATTTTGAATAATAAAACTAGAATATCACGCCAAATCGGTTGGAAATGAGCATGGCCCAAATCGGTTGGAAGCCACTGATCTAGAGCCAAACGAAAAAAAAAGTTGTCCTGAAAAGAAATGGAAAGAAGTCATAATAAAAAATGAAAAAGAAATGGAAAGAAGTCATAATAAAAAATGAAAAAAATGGAAATTATATGTGAAGGGGTCAAAAGTGAAGATTTTGATAAAATTGCGGTAGATAGAGAAAGTAGGCAACCATATTTGCCTGTCTTAGTGTTACGAAGGAAAACGAATTCATTGAGCAAATATGCAGTTCACTTTTGTTTTGAATCAGAGTGCAAAATTCATTCCTTCAGCAAAATTGTCTTTGAAATAATGAAAGCTTCCGGCTTGCGCTTAGGTAAAAATTTATCATCGATGATCATTTTTAAATAATAATTCAAAAAATCCTTTTTTATTTTTAAGAACGACTTCAGAGAATTTTGTTTCCAATTAGCCACACACGTGAGAATTCACATTGCAGCGTCACTAGAGGTCCTTTTTGCACGATACAATTTACTATCTTAACCAAGAACTTAGCCTTAAGGTGAGTTCCTCCTCCTACCACTACTACTACTGCTACTATCAACTCAGTGAGGCACCAAGTCACCTGATGCCATCAGCTACGCAAGTTTCTATTTCAGGGCCCAATTATCATTAGTTATACTCTCCTCATGACTAAATTATCTCAAATTATTTTCTCTTTACTTTAGGTGGAGTGTGTTTCAGGACTAAATTATTCTCAACAGTTTTCTTCCTATAACTCAATTATGTCATGGCTCTCTAATCACTCAATTGCCCCATGATTCTCTAGACTCAATTATTCTCTCTTAATTCTATGTAGCGTATATTCCAGAACTCAATCATCATCAATGATTAATAATAACTTGTTATTAATTTTAGCCTGATATGGCCGATTAGAATTTAGCCCCTAAAATTATTTATAATAGAGAAAGGACACTAACATTGCAGTCCTTTCTACATTTAAAGTTATATATTTAGTCTTATAACATACGTATGGTCAGATATATATATATATATATATATATATATATATATATATATATATATATATATATATATATATATATATATATATATATATATATATATATATATATATATATATATATATATATATATATATAAGTAAAGGCCATTTTAGACTTAAGCTCAACAGATACAAATACCTTTTAAAATTCAAACTCAAAATGACCAGAAATTACTATTACAGAATAAATTAAACCCAAAACGAACAGAAATTAAATAAATAATCATAGCAAAAACATAAAACAAGTAATATTATAAATGAATAAATAGATCTTAAAGAGATCAGAAATTAAATAAACAAACAATGCAAACAAATATGCAATAGATATTAATGTAAATTAATAAATAAATCTAAAACGAGACTTGAATTGAATATGCAAATCAAGCTTGAAACGAACGAAAATCACCACAAACAAGAGTTTGAGTATGACCTCCTTCTCTCACTGTAAAAAGTCTACAACCTACTGCGTCATTGGCGCTTTACTGAAAACCAATTTTATGACAAATATTGTCTTTTGTACTTAATATTGAAAATAAACATTAAAATTATAGTAACATTTTGAACTGATGAGCTTTCAGCAATTAATATCATTTTACATCAAATATTCAATTTAATTTATTGGCTCTTTTTTAAAGTTGTTAAAGACGAATATAGCTTCCCTACGAATAGTGTTTGGATACTGCCTCCTTTCTTAACTGTAAATAAAAACCAAAAGCCTATTGCGCCATTGGCGCTTAACTGAAAACGATTATATTACAAATATTTTTTTTCCAGTTCTTACAGTATTGAAAATAAAAATACAATTACAGTGAAATAAATTCTTGAACTGATGGATCTTTCAACAATTAATATCATTATACATCAAATATTCAATTTGATGTTGTTTTATACTTTCCAAGACTGTTCAAGACGCATATAGTTTCCAGTAAAAGCGCCAATGACGCAGTAGGTTTTAGACTTTTACAGTGAGAAGGAGGTCATACCCAAACTCCTGTTTTTGGTGATTTTTGTTCGCTTCAAGCTTGATTTGCATATTCAATTTAAGTTTCACTCGTTTTAAGATTTATTTATTAATAATTGATTGTTTATTTAATTTCTGTTCGTTTTAAGTTTCATTTATGCTTCAATAGGAATTTTTTTTTTTTTTTTTTTTTCGTTTTAAGCTTGATATTCATATTCAATCTAAGCATTTCTCGCTTTAAGATCTATTTATTCATTTACATTATTACTTGTTGTATGTTTTTGCTATGATTGTTTATTTAATTTCTGTTCGTTTTGGGTTTCATTTATTCTTTAATAGTAATTTTCTGGTCGTTTTGAGTTTGAATTTTAAAAGGTATTTGTATCTGCTGAGCTTAAGTTTAAATGGCCTTTACTTTTCTTTGAAAAACTTATTTTTCGGGAAAGTTTGTTTTTAACTAATTTTTGTTCGTTTTTGATTGCAAAAAAAGTTTTCAAAAATTCCTTATTTCAAAATCAAACTTAAAAAAAAAATCAAGTATTCATCAAAGTAACAAAACTGATATCAAAGCAACAATATCAAAGTGAAAAAATGGGTTTGTGTCAACCTCGGAGTTTTTATTATCTGATGTTTGAACTATTTTTAACAAATTGCTATCTCAAAATTTTTATCGGATGGGTTTGGGGGAAAAGGGCGTGGGAGGACTAGATTAAGCTTCGGTCTCTTTTGAATCTTTAAAAGTGAACTAGAACTTTCTATTTTCAATCAAATGAGCCCTCTCTCAAGTTTATACGAATATCACTTCTATAAGAACCATATATATCCCAAAGTATAACTTACAACGCCTATCCCTGGGCCCCCGGGGGGTTGTGTCGACCCTGGAGTTTTAATATCTAATGGTTGAACTGTTTTTAACAAAATGGTCACCTGAAATTTTTATCGGATGGGTTTATCCATCCGATACACCCAAAGGCGTGGAGGGCGGGGGGGCTAGTTGCCCTCTGATCTTTTTTCACTCTGAGAAAATGAACTACAACTTTTAATTTCCATTCAAATGAACCCTCTCTGAAGTTTATACGAGCATACCTTCCATAAGAACCATATATGCCCCCAGAGCAATACTTACAGCGCCTGCCCCGGCCCAGGGGGCTGTGTCGACACTGGAGTTTTTTGTTATCAGAACTTTGAACTATTTTTAACAAAATGTCTATCTCAAAATTTTTATCTAATGCATTTAGGGCGTAGAGAGGGGGGGGGGGGGGGGCTAGTTTCCCTCCGATCTCTTTTGAATCTTAAAAAGTGAACAAGAACTTTCAATTTCAAATCAAATGAGTCCTCTCTGAAGTTTATACGAGCATCCCTTCCGTAAGAACTATATATACCCCTAGAGCATTAATCATAATGCCTGCCTCCGGGCCATGGCGGGTTCCGTCGACACAGGAATTTTTCTTATCAGACCTTTGAACTATTTTTACTGAAATGGCTATTATAAAACTTTATCGGATGGGCTTGGGGGGAAAAGGGTGTGTGGGGGGGGGGGGGCTAGTTGCCCTCGGATATACGATTTGACTCTTGAAAATTGAACTAGAACTTTCAATTTCAATCAAATGAGCCCCCTCTGAAGTTTATACGAGCGTCCCTTTCATAAGAACGATATACGCCCCCGGGCTCTGGGGGGCGTTTTTGTTATCTAATTTTTGAACAATTTTCAAAACACTGGCTATCTCAAAATTTGTAGCGGACAGGTTTGGGGAAAAAAGAGCGTGGGGGGGGGGCTAGTTTAACTCTCTTGACTCTTAAAAAGTGGACTAGAACTTTCAATTTCCAATCAAATGAGCCCTCTATGAAGTTTATACGAGTACCCCTTTCATAAGAACCATACACGCCCTTAGGGCATAACTTAGAACGCCTTCCCCTGAGCCCTGGGGGGCTGTATTGACTCCGAAGTTTTTCTTATCCGACCTTTGAACTATTTTTTTTAACAAGATGTCTATCTCAAAATTTTCAACAGATGGGTTTTGAAAAAGAAGGCGTTGGGGGGGGGGATAGCTTCCCTTGGATATCTTTTGACTATTAAAAAGTGAGCTCTGACTTTCAATATCCAATCAAACGAGCCCTCTCTGAGGTTTATACGAGAATCCTTTTCATACGAACAGTATATGCCCCAGGGCATAACTTACAACGCCTGCCCCCGGGCCCTGGGGGTTTGTGACGACACCTGAGTTTTTGTTATCTGACTTTTGAGAAATTTTTAACTTAATGCTATCTCAAAGTTTTTATTGGATGCATTTGGGGAAATGGGGGAGTGGGGGGGGGGCTAGTTGCCTTCCAATCTCTTCTGACTCTAAAAAACTTAACTAGAACTTTGAATTTCCAATCAAATGAACCATCTCTGAATTTTCTACGAGCATCCCTTCAATAAGAACCATATATTCCCCCAGGGCATAACTTACAACACCTGCCCCTAAGGCCCTGGGGGGGCTGTGTTGACCCCTGAGTTTTCGTTATATGGTCTTTGAACTATTTAAAAAAAAACTATCTAAAAGTTCTTATCGGATGGGTTTGAGGAAAAAAGGGCGTGGAGGGGGGGGGGGGGCTAGATGCCCTCCAATCTCTTTTGAATTTTTAAAAAGTGAACTAGAACTTTCAATTTCCAATCAAATGATCCCCCTTTGAAGTTAATACGAGCATCCCTTTCATAAGACCCATATATGCCTCCAGGGCATAACTTACAACGCCCGCCCCCGGGCCCTGGTGGGTTGTGTCGACACCGGATTTTTGTTATATGATCTTTGAACTATTTTTAACAAAATAGCTATCTTAAAATTTTTATTGGATGCATTTGGGAGGGGGGGGGGAAGCTGGTTAACCTCCAATATCTTTTGATGTTTAAAAAGTGAACTAGAACTTTTCAATTTCCAATCAAATGAGCCCTCTCTGAAGTATATACGAGCATTCCTTCCATAAGAACCATATATGCCACCCATGGCATAACTTATAACCTTTGCCCGGGGAATGTCCTGCTTAAACATATAATTTCCAGAAATTTCAACTACGTTGAACATAATGGCTACATCAAAATTTTGATTGGATGTGTTGGGGAAATGGTGGGCGTGGAGGGGGTGTCAGTTGCCTTAGAATCACTTTCGACTATTAAAAAGGGAACTAGCAATTTAAATTTCCAATCAAATGAGCCCTTTCTTAAGTTTCTACGACAACGCTGTCTATACAAAACCTTATATACCCCCAGGCCATAACTTACAACACTTGCCCTGAGGGCTGTGCGGGAGTTGTCATCCTCAAAGACCTAATTTCCAGAACTTAAAACTATGTTTAATAAAATGGCTGTCTCAAAATTTTGATTGGATGTGTTTGGGGAAAAGGTGGGCGTGAGAGGGGGGTTAGTTGCCTTCAAATCCCTTCCGACTATTAAAAAGGGCACTAGCCCTTTGAATTTCCAATCAAATCAGTCTTTTTTTAAAATTTCTACGACAACGCCTTCTATAAACCTTATATGCCCCCCAGGGTATAATTTAAAACCCTTGCCTTGAGGGTTGTGGGGGAGTGTCCTCCTCAAAAACATATTTTCTATCTGGAAATCAACTACGCTGAACAAAATGGCTATCTCAAAATTTAGATTGGATGTGTTTGGGGGAATGATGGGCGTGGGGGGGGGGGGTATCGAATGAGCCTTTTTTGAATTTTCGACGACAACGCCTTCTATAAAAAACCTTATATGCCCCCAGGGCATTACTTAAAACCCTTGCCCTGAGGGTTGTGGGGGAGTGTCCTCCACAAAAACATATTTGCTATTTGGAAATCAACTACGCTGAACAAAATGGCTATCTCAAATTTTTTATTGGATGTGTTTGGGGGAATGATGGGCGTGGGGGGGGGGGGCTAGTTGGCCTCCAATCACTTTCGACTATTAAAAGGGCACTAGCCCTTTGTTTCTAATCGAATGAGCATTTTTGAAGTTTTTAACGACAACACCTTCTATAAAAACCTTATATGCCCCCAGGGCAGAACTTAAAACCCTTGCCCTGAGGGTTGTGGGGGAGTGTTCTCCTCAAAAACATATTTTCTATCTGGAAATCAGCTGAACAAATGGCTATCTCAAAATTCTGATTGGATGTGTTTGGGGAAATGAGGGGCGAGGGGGGGGGGGGGGCTAGTTGCCTCTAATAACTTTCGACTATTAAAAAGGGCACTAGCCCTTTGAATTTCCAATCGAATGAGCATGTTTTGAAGTTTCTACGACAACGCCTTCTATAAAAACCTTATATGTCCCCAGGGCATAACTTAAAACACTTGCCCTGAGGGTTGTGGGGGAGTGCCCTCCTCAAAAACATATTTTCTATCTGAAAATCGACTACGCTGAACAAAGTGGCTATATCAAAATTTTGGTTGGATGTTAACAAATTTGCTCTAATTAGCCATGTTTTATTCTTCTATATTTTTTTCTTCAGTGTTACTTTAATTTTTTTTTTCTTTTGGTCCTTAACAAGTTATCTTCTAGGATCTTTATTGTTATTGATGTTGTGTTATGTTTTTATTCGAATAAAATTGAATTGAATTGAATGTGTTTTGGGGGAATGATGGGCGTGGGAGGGAGGGGGGCTAGTTGCCCTTCAATCACTTTCGACTATTAAAAAGGGCACCAGAACTCTCGATTTCCAGTTGAATGAGCCCCCTTTGAAGTTTCCACGACGACCCCCTTCCATATGGTGCCTCTGGGGAAAAAAATAATAATAATAAATAATAAAACATTGGACCGAATGGCCTTTACTATAGGCAACGCTATAGCGTTAAATAAAATTTTGTGTTCACCATAGCATTGGAACGAAGGTAATAACAAACAACTAATTATTATTAATGATAAGAGTCCTGGAAAACAAAACTAATTTTCATTATTATAATTTTTTTTAAAACTACAAACCTTGAAACTACAAAGAACAAACAAACAAAAAGAAGGAAAAAACAGAACCAAGATAAGAGAACTTAAATATACAAGTGAGTTATTCCCATGTAATCTACAATATAACATTTCCAAATTCAAACAGAAAGAAAAAAGTAACTCACAGCGTATCATCTGAGGGCTGCCTTTTCGGTCGATCCAAAACAATCTTTTGTGAAATTATCACATTTTCAATAACAGCTTCATCTGAACAAGAGTGAAAAGGTTGATTGCCAAGCTCAAATATTTCCCAAAAAATCACTCCCAAACTCCAAATGTTGCCTTTTTCCGACGCTTTGTATTCTGCAACTACAGTATCATGCCCCAACTCAGATACAAATACATCTTCAGGGGCAACCCATCGGACTGGTAACACAGCACCTCCTATTTCATAGTAATCTGCCTATAAAAAAAAAAGTACTTGTATGATATACCCCCTACCTAGTAATCTTCTATTACGTATCTCTGACACTCAATCCTAATGAAATATACCCAAGTAAGATAAAAATATAATACTTATTAAACAAATTTGGGCTATATATTTGCACATTAGGGGGATGGGGGTAAGGTATAGCGGGCCTGCATACCTAATGTGTTAGGTAAAATTATTCTGCAAATTATGTGGTAAGAATTATTTTCTAACTTCATACTATCCATATACTTTACCCCCCCCCCCCCTTTATTACAAACATATAGCCCAAATTATATATTTTCTATCGATTTTATCACTTCTCTTTGTCTTATCTCACGCTAAGCTGAAAGAAACTCAAAAAAAAAAAAAAACAGTTCTATAATGCGTCAATGAATGAACAACTTGAGCGGTAGGGGGTTTAGCATATAAGTACAAAAAAAAAAACATTTTGCCGTTATTAAGAATTTCATACTTCAACTACTTTATCGCTTTACCTAATTCACTTAAACTGACAAAAAAAATATTAGCCTTCAAGGATATAAAAAGCTTGTGAAGTTGGGTATATAAACAACAGAATTTATCACAATATTTCTTGTCATAATAATATGGAAAAAAGAGAGAAAAAATAAAGACAAAGAAATGATCGGCCAGTAGGTCACAGGAGGCTACCCTAATATGATCACCCTAAAATAAACTCAAAATAAAGAAACTCTAGCAATCAACTGATATTTAAATGATGTAGCACACATTCATCAGCTCGTCAAGATGAATTGCTGAAGAATATTTTGCCGTAGGCCATTTTCTATTATTATTACTAAGAAAGGAAAACAGCACATTTTAGGAGGCACATTCATATCGTTTCTCTAACTTAAACCCATTTATTAACTACAATAAAAAAACGAAATCATCTTAAGTCAACTAAATCACAAAACAGAAATGACTTGTAAAAGTAGAAGGTAGCACTTTTGGGTTCTGTTTTGAAGTTATAATTTTTTTTATTCTTGATTTTTCAAAAATGTTTTACAATGGGGCCAGAGAATTATCGTAGTACTTTTCATCTTAAGTACTCAATCACCTTAAGTACATTTAAATATTAGCCTAGATTTCAATTTGAAATGCTGACCGGTTGCCAGCAACTTGAACAGAGCTTTATGCTGAAAAAGTAGAATCCTCGCGTCGTATAACTAAAACATTGATCAAACAACTTCAGATTAAGTCTGAAATAAACTACAAACAATCCTTTTTGGTTTGGCAACATGCCAAAGATTAATGAATGGATAAAATTACTAAAATGTCAATTGGTAATATGCCGTCAGTAGTATCGTAGTAATAGACACGAATTACACAAGAATATGCTCAAAGTGTAATAGATACAAACCGTACATTCAACCGTACATTCACGCCTACAAGAATATGGTCAAAAGTGTATACAATATGAACGGTACATTGGAATTGCGCAAGAAAAACCCATGCCTGAGACATTAAACTCACGCGTGAATATTTTAAAATTTGGCACACTATATGCATGTTATGAAACTAAAGTCGAGGTTTTTTTAAACTTGGCAAGGTATAATGTGGTCAAGCATGTTTTGAGAGTTTGGTCGTAATAATAATTTAAGCAGACAGGTTTTTTTCTGTTTTTGTTGTCAATTGCACAATGAATGTACGTCATGAGTTCACGTGTTCAATAAAAACTGGTATGATATAAAGTAGTCAAACATGTTTTGGGAGCACGCACGAAATTATGTAACTCAACATCCGTTTTTTATTCGTTCCTTGAAAACTGTAAAAATTTTCATGCACTACAATTTAATTTTCATTATGTTTTAACATATTGAGCATAGTACACTGCATATTATTAACTTTGAAAACAATGGATTCGTCAATTGTCAATGTGAGTACAGCTTATTAAATTTTTTAATTTATTTCCAGATCGAAAGCATTTACCAGTAAATTCAAATTTCAGGGAGACTTAGCCCCCCTCCCCCCACCCCAACAATAAAAAACCCATACAATAGTATACTCGTTAGAAAACGCAAAGTAAACTTTTTTCCTCTATGTAAACAAAAACCACCCCCACCCTGCTCTGTAGAAATAGCAGTTATTTCGTTCAAAAAAATGCCCTTTTTTCCAGTTATCAAAAAATCTTTTTCTGATCTAAATAGAAGCTTCTGTGTTACAAGAAACGGTCACTTTCGGAGAACAGGCTTCGCATGCTCATTTTATTACAGAGATTAAAACCATGTGTGTTTATAATTACAGAAAAGGGTCCTTTTTGGAACCAAAATTTCAAACGTGCCGTATCTGAAAACAAAAGCTTGGTGATTAAGACGGGCTTTGTCTAATTCTAGCCGGAAACAGTCAGAATTGATAGGGGGCAAGATCAAAAAAGGGGTAATTAGTGATTGGATAATTTTTTAACGTGAAAATCTCTGAATAAATATTTTTTGGAGAAATTATTTAAAAGGTATAGTTTATTTATTCTAAAGATAATGGACATAGGCCTCAACAGCAAATCATTTTAATACTTTTCCACAGGGGGATTTCCACTAGGTATGTTAATTATTCAAGCTAATTCTTGTAGGCTACCTTTTAAAATAGCTTTACGGGGGGGGGATCGGGAGATACACACTACACTCTGCTCATAAATTTGACATCGTGTCTGAGCTTTTTCTGAAAGACTTTAGACTACTGTAATTATTTAAAAGGTATTGTTTATTTATTCTAAAGATAATGACTTAGGCCTCAACGGCAAATCATTTTAATACTTTTCCACAGGGGCATTTCCACTAGGTATG